>JANVCC010000035.1:2321783-2539401 GCA_025345505.1 Todiramphus chloris collaris
CTCCTCGCCGCGGCCGAAGAGGCGAAGGCTGCACGCTCCCTCCCCGCACGCGCCGCCGTCTGCAGCCGGCCACGCCGCGCCGCCCGCCCCTCGCCTCGCCCCGCCCCGCCCCGCCCCCGTGCCGCTCCGCTCCGCTCCGCTCCGCTCCGCGCGCCGCCGTGGCGGCGGGTCCGGCAGCCTGCGGGCGGCGGGAGAGGCTCCGTGCGGCCCCGCGCCACCGGCCTGAGCGGAGGGAGCAGCGCCAGGCAGTGCTGCCTATCGGCCTCTGCCGCCGCCGCCGGGAGCGGCTGCGAGAACAGTGGCAGGGGCCACCTTCGTGGCACCCCTCGTGGCCCCGCGGGATCCGCGGTGTGCCGCCGGCTCCTTCCGGTGGGGGTGGAAGCGGCTGGAACTTTTCCACGGCTGCGTTGGCACCTCGAACCTTGAGAAAATCTTTAGGCGGATGCGATCTAGAAAAACTCCCAATAATTTCAAGCTGAAACTTCCTGTGTCTTAGGGGAAAGGTCTGACCTGGCCTCTGAATGCCGCTTTAGCCAGACTGTGTGTAACACAGACACCTGTGTTATTCCCGTTTCGTAAGAACGGTGCTCTCCCTCTTTCTGGCTTCTGTCTTCTAAGCTACAGCAACATGTTAACTCAAAGCCTTCAGTGATATCGACTTTCTTGAACGAATTAATTAAATTTGGGTTAGAAATGAGCAAGGTGCATAAATTACCTTTTCAGCCGAGCTGACTGTACTTGATTTCGAATTCCATCTGCCATTCTGTTGACCTAATTCATCTAATTTTGTAACATTAGTTCTGTTCCCTAGACTCGAGTAATACTCTGCTTTTGTGGCTTGGACTGGTTGCATGTCATAAGGTCTTGGAAGCAGGAAGGGCGACAGGGACTGGGGGAAAATGGATGGGGCTGCCCCACGTTGGGGACAGCTGGTTTCTGCCAAGCTTCACAGCAGAGGCACCATGGGCCGCAGCTGAGGCCACCAGCAAAGCTGGTGGTGCCTCTGTGAAAGCACAGCTAAAAAAGGGCAGAAAGAGTTGCATGGAGAGAGGAGTTGGGAACAAAAAAGTAAGAAATGAGAAGGAACATCAAGGTGAGAGAGAGGATGAGGAGGTGCAGATGCTCCATGGCAGAGCATCCGTGGCGCAAATGGATATGCGCAAAGGAAATATGGCAAGCCCACGTTGGAGCATGTTTTTCTGAAGCGCTGCAGTCCACAGAGAGAAGCCATGCCTGAGCAGAGGGGAAAACCATGAAAAGAAAGGAGAGGTGAAGAGAAGTCCCTACATACTGACTGTACCCCCCTCAGCTCCCCCTGTGCTGCTCAGGGAGAGAAGTCTGGAATGAAGTTGAGACTGAAAAAGGGGAGAGAAAAGGTGGTGTTTTAATGTATGTCTTTGTGTTTCCTACTACCCAAATTAGCAATTAGATTTTTCTTAAGGTTGCTATATATGTTAAAACACAACACTTCTAGTGTAACATCTGAAAGTATTTTCCATGTAAAAATTGAGAGTTACTTTGAGACTTGAAACTATGGCCAAGTCAGATCTCAGATCTCAGATCTGATGAGCAGAAAAACTTCACTTCATGCAAAAAGAGAAGTAAATATGAGATTGTATCTGTTTTTAGCATGTTTTGAGTTTGATCATAAACTGTAACTACAGACGGATAGTAAAGTATGAGTTCAATCTGCTAACCTGCATCTTACACTACATAAGACATGACATTATGTTCCTAAACCTATATCACTAAAATCGATGAGAATCTTGTCACCAGTCTGACAGATGAGAGGATGATTGCCAGATTAGGATTTATATGCCTGACTTTGAAAATGCTGCCTATCCAGAATGATATTATATTCTATAATAAATGAATCATAAAATTCAAAGCAAAGGGATAGAGGGACTGCACAGAGGCTAAATAAGAATCAATAAAACAGCCATGTTATTCTCAGGGTGGGTTATAGAGTCAGTCCCTCATACAATCATTCTCCGTTGTGTTTGTCAGTCTTAATGTTGATTTCCTACAAATGGCTTTGCCCATTGGCAAAGAAGGAATCTGTCTATAAAGATAATTTTTTCATTTTTTTTTCTTTTTTTTTTTTTTTTTTAAGATAATTTTTTCTTTTTTTTTTTTTTTTTTTTTTTTTCAAATCACTTATTTAAACCTTTTTAAAAGCATTCCAACCTCTAAATTTGTGGATTCACTTACCCAGAAATCGAGGTAATGTATTTTGGTTTGCTTCTTCTGTGTTGCATATTTTCACCCAGATAATATTATTCAGTACTTTTAACTTACAGTGCATCTTTCCATACTTAGAGAAGAGGAATAAAAGTGTCTGGGATTTGCGTTCAATAAAATCCTTTAGAAAAGGAAACTCTGGTGTAGTTTGTGTTTTACAAGTTTCACTGCGATTTGTCAAAAAAGTGATCTTTCACACCTATGACTGCAGTTTCTACTGACAACACATACTAAATGATCAATTATATGTAATTTTGCCTGAACGAAGCTATTTGAAGCCTTTAATAATTCTAAATGTATTCCTTATAATTTTAAGCACTCTGATCTCTGCATAATTGGTTTAAGAGCCTCCTTCTGATCAAGGACTTTACACAAGTTGGTAGTTCCATTTATTCAAGCACACAAAAAATGATACTTGATTGAAATGGCATTTTGAAGATACAAAACTAAGAAGTTTTCTTCTTTTCCTCAATAATTTCACTGCTCTTCAAAGATTTAAATTTATGTATCTTGAGAATTATTCTTTATTTTAAATGTACATACATTTGTCACAGAAAATATACCTGTACTGTTACATACTGATGTGCCTAGCAATAGCATCTTTAAGATGTGACAGGGAATCCATTACTGCAGTAATGATAAGAATAACAGTAGTGGTAACAGGTAAATAATTTTAAACTGAAAGTTTAGAAACTCTTATTGGTAGCTGGTTTCATCATTGTTATTAATAACTTTAAAAAAAAGCCTTTCTTATCAATTTCAAAATATTATGTATTTTCCAAGTTTTCAGTAATATTGATTTTTTCAAATATTTAGACTTACTAGTTTAAAATCATAACTATTCAGGTTGCTTTACCTCTGACTAGCTGATGGAGCCTTCAGGGAGATAGGAAAGAATATGATGTATCTGGCAATACACTTGTGGAAGGTTGCAAGATTGCTGTAAACAATATGGATGTTGCATAAGGAAAAGGATAGAGAGATGGAAAAAGAGGGACTACATGTGTAAATATGTGTTCAAATTATGTAATACATTCCCTAAGAGATGTTTTGGAATAAAAGCTTGTATGTATAGGTTAATGATGAAACAGAAAGGACACGCTGAGAAATTACTAGGAAATTCAAAGAAATGTATGCCCTGAACAGTGTCTCAAAAGTGCTTTACCCACTCCCTGCAAATGAATATGTTCATTTAAGGCACTAAAGCATCAAGGTAAGTTTATAATGACACAGCCTTTGCAGTTAAAATAATTTTTAAAAACTATGCTGAAGAGAATCCCAAGGGAACATCTATCTACATTGCCCACAAGTGAAAACAGATGTATCTTGTCACTCCCGACAGTCAATCTGTATCTAAAAATTTAGACCGGAGTCACCATCAGTGAAGTCTGTCTCAGTGATGGAAACTCCACACTGTTCTATGTTGGTGACTTTTACTAGGGTACCTTCAGAAGAGGTTTCCAATACTGAAAATAAGTTTTTCTTGTTGTAATTTAAATTTATAATTTCTTATGGTGAATCCAAAACCATGAAGAATAAATTATGTCTTCTATTCAGCGGTGTCTTCTATACTGTAAACTATTGTAACCCCATTCGTCTTTCCTTCCTGTGACATGTTTATTACCATATTTTACCCTTTTAATCTTATATCATGGTTTTGAGACCTTTGATTACTTTTTCTATTATGCTGTTGAATCTTTCAAATTAGGCTACCCATTTTCACATCAGAGCCTAGGACACTAGTATACTGTGTTTATGCCTTCTTGCTGTTGAACAGAGCAGAAGGATTACTTCATACACAGAAATTACTTTGGGTCAATATGACTTGTGTCAAATACATGCTGACATCTTCCAATCTTAGAAATAGTGTACTGAATTACCTGTACCTGTATTTTCTAGAAATTGATACCAGGACAACAGGAGTCTGATTTCTGAACATTTTTCAACCCACTTCTTTGAAGGTCCCTTTTTAAAAAATACCTTTTCATTTTCTTTTTTATAGCCATATGTTACCGCACTAATTCTCTACAGTACCCCAAAAGAAACTGGTAACAATTCAGAGATCATTTCAAACAATTTTGTAAATATTCAGGGGAAAAGTTCGTAAAATGATTAAAACAATCACATTTTTACAAAAATTCCAAAACGGAGTTATTATTGTTGTTACAGACAAAGTTTTATCTAAGCCCTTTCTTCTTGTCGTTGACAGCTGAGCTAACCACCTACATGCTGTTGATGTTTGGTACATAAGTTTTAAATTATTTTCTTCCACTTCTCTGCTTACTACATTCTTCCTTTACAATGAGGTACCTTCCCTTTCTTTTTACTCTTTATACTAATACATTTCATGTTCATAATGATTTCTTGTTAACTGTGATGTCTTTTGCTAGCTGCACCTCAGCTTCCCTTTGGTTTTTGTACTTGTTGAAATATTTATCTCCCATAATCTTCCTTGACTTTCATCTTCTACTTCAGACCGCTGCAGACCTCAAGATTTAATATACTTGGTCTTCTATGACTTTCCTTATTCTTCTGCTATTATTGCAATTTAATTCTTAATATTTTTCCTGTGGAGTGAGTGCTTCAGGGTGCTCACAGTTCTCATTCTTCATGAATATGATGATTGCTAAACATCTGTGGATCACTGCTGACACAACCGCTGTAAAAGAGCCAGACACCGCAAACAAAGATCCAGAATGCATGGGAGGTCAGGTGACCAGGATTAAACACATGTCCATCTGTGCGTATTGACAGCTTGTATACCCTTCAGAATAAGGCATTGATGAATGGGCTTGTCCAAGATCAGAGGCATAAGGCTATCTCAATAAAAGGTCTGAGCAAAGTCCTCGCAACCTTATAATTGAAAAAGATAACATAATCTTACTGCTGTGACATCTCTGCCTAACATCTACTCTTTCTGCAATTCTATATAGCCCCAACAGCCACAGTAGATGCAGCAGGAGTTCACACAGATAAATCCTGAAACTCAAACCTTCAAAAATAGAAGAATTTCATGGGGTTCAAGTTCTTCATGCAAAGCTCTTAAACACAGAAGGGTCTGGCTTTTCATATAATACAAACTGCAGAACTTTTAACTTCCGCACAAATCTTGGCAGCTCATGTTTAACAGAGCCTATATGCAAGAAAAATACCTTGTCCAGATATGAAATCTTAATTTTTTGTTTTGAATAATGAATATTTTCAGTTGTTGTCATTGTCCAAATTAAGGTTATGTCTCTAGGAAAACATGCAATTATCTTTTTTATTTCCTGATATTCAGAAATTCAAAACTCTCTTCATATCCAGTGAACAATTTAACTGTATGTGAAAATTTAGATCACAGTAATATGCACAGTGTCTTGTATGCCAAGGACAATCCTCTGTGTCTGTATGTCAGATCTTTTAGATACAGTTTGTTCATTATAAACTGAAAAGTCTTCTCATCTGACTGTTCTTATTAGTTCCAGAATCTTTTCCTACCCAGGAGTTTAATCTGGCAGTTCACAGCTTCAGAAAAAGGCAAACACCTTCCTGTGCCCTAGTCCCAGATACACCCTTTCAAAATAAACGTTTTATGAAGCAGATATTCTGTGAACAAAACAGTCATAACTTTAAATGGACCCTTTAACTGAAGTCATGTTAACGCAATGATTGTCATTCACAGTCTCCTTGATAAAAACACCTTACTAGTTTAGGCACCCCTAGCTATTTTATATGCGCCTTACACAGAAGTACTCAGCTTCTATACCTGAGGTTGGATTTTTAGACTTGACTCCATTTAAGCACCAAAAAATGTTGAGCAACCAGTAGAGCTATATGTGTTGGATGGTGACCTGATTTAGCCATCTCACACCATAATATCTCAATATAAGCAATTCAGAAATTGTGTAGGACATAGGTACCTCCTGTGAGCTTTGACTTCTAAAATTTTCTTTCTTATTAAGAAGATATGAACATTTGTGAGTTCAGATTCTCTTATCAGCAGTGTGGGCTCAACTGCCACTGTATTCCCCTGATTCTATTCTATTACTTATCATTCAAGACATACTTTGGAAATTCTTATTTTTGGCTTTAGCAAACTTTGTCATTAGGATTGTACGTATTACAGTTGTGTGATTTTGTTCCTTCAGGTCCCAAAAGGAGAAAAACTGTTTACTTCACAATTTGCTATAATTAAGTATCCTAGAAGTTTAAGGAGTGGGTCAGCAGTTCATACTCCCTGTAGTTTCTGTTTTCCAAAGTATATGACTGGAGAAGGTCTTCCACATATGTTTTTCATCCTCAAGGAAAAAAATGAGAAATAAGGATTAGCGGAGAGAATTAGCTACTTATGCTGCTTTTACCCACTGAAGGTTTTGGGTTAGCCCAAATACAGTGGTACAATTTGAGTTATGCTGAACAAAAGATACTGTGAATGACACTGTGATGTGAAAAGTACATTGTTGCTGGGTGACCTTATCTCATTATGGGTTTTTAAGTCTGAAATAAGTTATAAGATTCATTTTGCAAATCCAGTTGTATAACTTATCTGAGCAAGTGTTTCTAGTGCAGACAAAGCTACAGAATGAAGTATATAATAAAACTGGTTTTAACAAATCCCATCCCAGACAATTACTATGAAGGACAGGTCTTCATTCTTTTGAATAAGAATGAAAATAACATGAAGAAAAAAATAAAATAACATTACATATCTGCAGAAGACTTTTTTTTTTCCACTCTCTAAAACAAGCTCTCCTGGTTTTCCTAACTATGGAGATCACCAGCATCTCTTAAGAAATGTCTCTTCATCGTACTGTTTGAAAAATCCATAATTATTCTAATTACTGTGGTTGATTAAACGGGTAGGGGTCCTTTTTGATTCCTGATTTGCCACTCTTCCCTCCTTCCTGATAGTTCTGCACAGCTGGAGATTTTCAGCCCCATTGTAGTCTCCTCATCTTAGTAAAGTTCTTTTGGCATGCTAATTCATCTCCTTTCTAATATTTACTCTCCCTGACCACAAGCCATTGTCTGCTTTTACATCTTATTTTGAAGAGACAGGGTTCTTAAAATTCTTGAATGTCTCTCTTAACAATATCTCTAGCCTATACATAATGTGGCAAGCGAGCAATAACAAAATTCTAACAGTAAGACATTTTTTATTTTTTCAACACTATAAATGGCTCTGCTTGCTTCTTTTCTTTAGCACAAAAATAAGTTTAGTTTTTTCTATTTTAGAAAAATGCTAATCAAAATAGAAAATTTTACTCAAATAATTATACCAATTTTAAATCAGATTTATCTGATTTAAAAATACAGAAATTTTCTTATTTAGATCAGGTCATAGTTTAGGCTTTTTTGAAATCTCATTTATTAAAAATAAATGCTTTCCTGTAAAATGTTTTCTGTATTCATTGAGATATTACTGAGACTGTTACAGAGAATTTCACAAAATCTAAGGAATTCTAATAATGTATAAAAATGTCCATAATAAGTTGTCATTTCTGAAAAAAAATAGTTATTTTTTTATAAAAATGTTCTATGTGAGAACTAAAAGAAACTAGGCATATGTTTTTGGAAAGCAAAGACGGGTAGCTACAAGGTACTAATAGGTACTAATTTGGCCTAATTTCATGCTTCTGAAAGATGGAAATCTTCCAAATTCAGATAGCATAACTATTTAAGGCAGTCGAAGTCTTCACAAAATCAAAAGCTAAGCTAGTCAAACCTAAGAATCATCCTGTCCATCTCTCCCATTATCAGCTGGACAAAGGCCTTTCCCCCAGAAGTATCCTGTATCTAATAGTGATGACAGCTTGAGCTATGATACTTTGCTGACTAACCATAGGCTGATGAATTGATCTGTGCAATTAGCTAACCACAGGGATACCATGCTTAGAGTTTGGTTGAGCCCACCGTGCATCAGCCACCTAAAATAACTCATTACCTGTGTGTAAATCTCAAGGACTGCACATACTCAAGAGAGTTTTGCTATGAAAGTGACTGGGATTTGGGGAGCATCAGTATGAAGAGTTATTGACACAACCATAATTAAAAAGCAAGTGATGACTTTGTTTAGGTATCATGTTAGATTTTGGAGCAAAGTGAAATAAAGGAATCTGTTACAACAGGAAAAGAGAAATCTTACTCACTTTTACAGTCAGATCACAAGCCACATCTACTCTTTGGCTCTGTCTCTATACTACATGAAACATTTCAGAATTACATGGTTTTACTTTACTGGCATATTTCTCTTCGAAGCTGCATCTTCTGTTGGAGCCAACTCCATTTCTAATCAAATATGTAATTTAACGAGAGTGCACATTTGTGCTCATTACATTAATTTGTTTTGGGCCTGTGGGCAGTTTTACACATGCTATATGTCTTACCTTGTTTTCAAATCATTTAGAGGCAAGAGGAGGCTACACAATTATGTACAATTTCTTTTCAAATAACCTTGATATGCAGTCTAGGTATTTGAAACTTTTTTTTTTTTTTTTTAAATAAACATTCTGTAATCATTAAACTTTCTGTATAGTTTAAAAGTAACTTAAATATCATAAATCTTGAAAAAATTAAGGTAGGATTTTAAGAATATAACTCAGAAGAGGCTCTGCACTTTTTTTTCTGCAATTTTGAAATATGAAAATAAGAAATTTGATGCACGACAAAACATTGCTTCACAGGCCATGTTTACAGAAATTTAATTTACGAAAACCACCTATGCCTTTCTCATCTTTCCATCATTTGCTGTCTTTCAAAATTACTTCTTTCCAGTTAATTTAATTTTGTATCATTTTCAGAATACAAATAGCAAGTTTCTTTTTTACTTATTCTTTTGCATCTCACTTTCTTCAGTTGACTGCTTTGTCTGTATTTGTAACTTATTATATAATCACATATGTGGTCTATGTCATGTGTAGAAAATTGATGTGGAACAAGAACACAACACAAACAACTCTACTGCAGAGTACAGTTGTCCTTCCAGATTACTGTGGTTGGTGAAGCCATTGGGAATAGATTGGTACAAATTTATAAATTACTGCAATGTCCACCCAAATCTCTCTATACAGAGCTGTTATTTTGAATTGGCAGTAGTGTTCTGCAATTGGCAGCTTGTCTTAATCAGGACATCTCAGAAGTAAATATTTAGCTATACAAACATTCTTGTTACTGTTTTAATTTTTTCAGCACCTCTGATAAATCAAAAATCAGAAACAAGGTTCCAAAGGTTGGGGGGGGAGGGGGGGAAAGACAGAAAATATACTTAAGGAAATGAGGAAAGGAACTCCAGTTCCATGGTACTCCACTTACCAGATAATGCAGTTAAACAGTTAAAATGTGCTTCTGCAAAATATTTTTTTCCTGTGGGATGCTAACTCTGCTTATATAGTGGGCATTTTCATATAGCAAAATCGATCACTTTATTCAACCAAACTGAAAGATTTAATTTTGTCAAAAGTTAACTGAACAGTTAATTTCCAGGTTGGTCAGAATTAATTGTCTGTAGTTTGTAGTTGCTGTATTTCAAAGACTAAGTTCCTCAGAGTCCCAGTCTCTGTGGGCCAGATGCGTGTCTAAACCTCAAAGGAGACCATGATGAATTGTAGAAGATGTAGTTTTGCCACAGATCCAGGTCAGAGGCCTGGAAATTTCTGACCATCTGGCTCCTTGGGTAGACCATAGGACAGAATAGGTACACAAAGTGTTTAGACAATAAAGAGGTAATTTAGAGATACCAAAAGATAAAATTTGACAGAATCAAATTCTGAATATTCAAATTAAATTAAATTTAAAGCAACATTTCAATTCAGGGCAATCAAAACACTGAAATTAAAAGAAAAAAAAGATTAAAATTTGGATTCTACAGAGTGTTTTAGGATATTTACTTTTCATCTAGATTTTACATGGAAGAAAATGTAAAAGGAATTAATTTTGTTATACATAGTGAGGAGTCTGGACAGCAGTTTATAAATCTTTTGGAAACTTGCATGCCCTTTACATAATGATGATTTTTCTTTAGGATGATCTGGCTCAAAGGGCACAAGATACCACAGGGATAATTGCCATAAATCCAATTTCAAACTTAAATCCCTCTGAGATGGCGGTTTTTTCCACATTCTTAACAAACAATTTTGTCCTAACATAGCCCCATACTATACCAAATAGCTGTGCATATAGAGGAATCAGGGAGAAGAAGACATGCTCAACCTGTTGTTTGCACTTCTGTACACCTTGATGAGCATTGACCTTTCATTGTCTATAATTTTAATTGAGCAAGATTTGCCTAGACCAATTATGTCACGGGTTTAACATTTCTACAGAAGTTTGCTGGTCTTGAATGGGGATCATGTGTTTTTATACAGCATATTTTCGTGTTCTATGATGTGGAGATGCTAGTATCAGGTTGATGGTAACCCACTGAGCTACACTCTAGATTCAGCAGATGGAACTCCACCAATAGACCTCAGTTCCTACAGAGACTCTATAGAGCTCAACAGAACTGCAGAAATTTACCGACATGGTTGATGAAACTTCCTTCTTCCCTTTCTCTGGCTTCACATGCAGCTAGACTCTATACTAGACTGTAAGTTGACCTTTCATTAATACCTCTTCAAAGAGTCCTTGTTTGGATATTTTATTAGCTTAAAATACTAGGTGTCCAATAGTTTCCCAATTTATTAGGGTAAAAGAACAGCATATTAATACACAACATAGTAATTCCTGATTTTTAAAAAGATTTTAAAGGTCATGATTTTTCTTGATCTATGCCACCATTATCAATTATTATGATTTATTCTTTTATTATATTAACATAAATCACACCCATCTTAACTATACCAGCCATAAGAGTACAACAGCAAGTAATTCTCATCTCTCACTACTACGTTTTTTGTTGTTTGTTTTGTTGTTGTTGTTTGGGGGGTTGTTTTTTTTTTTATCCCACTCTACTTCAGGACATCAAGATAAACACCAGGGATCTCAGACGTACTATTGCCTTGAAACATTGTATAAGCCACGTAACTTCCCTATATCATAGATTAAAATTAATAACCTAGACTGCTCTTTCAAGCTCTAGCATGTGTTTCAAGGAGGCTGCTTGTGTTTCAGAGAACCATCTTACACCAAACATAGTCTCTTTAACTACCAAAAATATATAAGTTACGGGAATTTAATTTTCACATGCCCCTCTGATTCATACACTCAATAGCAAAAGGGAGAGTAAAGAACATACGAATTGATAATTGACAGCATCTTTGAGAATTAAAACCCCAAACTATCAACACTTTTGTAGGAGAGCTTACATTGCATTCATTAAAGTATACAAATCCAGACAAACTCTAAGAAATCTATGTGACAGCTTTTCCAAAATACTGCATAGTATCCAGCCTCCTGTTTATCAAAAATTTATCAAAGAATAAACTGTTCCTAATAACAGGGTCTGTCTGAGATTCAGAGCTACATATTAGAAAGAGTTTTAGTCACTTTTTATTTACTTTTAGTCACTTTAGAAGATCTCTTTTTAATCAGGGATAAAGAATATCCCCACTCTTCATATCTCCGTAACATTTTATATCGATGACCATATATAAGAGTCATAATGCTGGGGTGACTCAATCCCTTCTATTTGAGAGAGACTCACAGTAAACAATTACATTTTCACCTAAAGTACTCGTGAAAGAGGAAGGGAATACTGAACCAAGAGAAGCTTGAAAACCAGCAACGAGTGAATGACATGGAGCTTTCTGATTTTTGACATCAACCTGTAACTATCTCAGCATCTCAGTAGTATGAAAATTAGCTCCAGCATTTTTGAACAGACATTAGTTCTCAGACCATAGAAGCTATGGTGAAAGGTAGTATTTTGATGGAGGTGTCACAGACAGGTTTAGACAGTGTCATAGAACTTGTACATGTATTTTCATCTTGATGCCGCCTCTGAGAAATTGTTCTCAAAATGGTGTGTAGAATTAGAATAACAGAACTGAATTATATTTTCCATATAGAACATTAAATGAATAGATTTAGGATAAGAGGAAATGGGCTTGAGTTTCACCACAGGAGGTTTCAGTTGGATATTATGAAAACTTCTTTTATTGAGAGTGGTTAGGCATTGGAACAGCCTCCTAAGGGAGGTGGTAGAATCACCATACTTTGGAGGTATTTAGAAAAAGTCTAGATGTGGCACTTCAGAACATGGCTTAGTGTTCCTAATAATATTTAGTATACTTTTGGACTTGATGATCTTGAAGGTCATTTCCAACCTTAATGATTCTATGATTGCAGTGATCAATATGTACCAGGTCACGTTACATATGCCAGAAGCCTGCACTGATCACTACAGACTTGAAATTATGTTTGAATCTGATTATCTTTGATCCTAGGCCACATACACGAAGAGTATGAAAAGACAGGCAGTTATAGAGCATGTAATGAATGCTTTTCTCTTAATAATAAACTTAGTATTTATTAAAATTTAACTTTCCATTCTATAACTTGTTCACTGTGTTTTTCACAACTTGATAAAGCATGTGTACATATTGATTAAAATGCCTGTTGTTCTGATCCTTTATTATATTTTGGAGTGAGGTTTTCTAGTCTGAAAAGTAAATACCAAAATCTATAACGTTTGATTTCTAGTATTGTTTCATGTTTTATAGTGCCACTATTCCTTTTTTTTTTTTTTAATGGCAGATCTTCCCTTCTTTTTCATTTTTCCATTTCTCTGATCCTATTCAGATATACCCACTTACAAACTGCTTTATGCAGCTCAAAATTAAATCTACTTTATATACAGTGCCAAAGTACTCACAGAGAATCAAATACACACTTGGGTTAAATGTCTGAAGAAAACTAACAGTTAACAATTTACATATGCTGATCATTTGGAAAGCATTTATCTTTTGTTGCCTTACTTCAAAGAGTATTAAATTATATATTTCTTCCAAAGTATATAGATACTGAATAGGGAAGTATTAATTAGTGTTTTGTTAATGATTACAAACTGACAGTTAAGATTAAGAACATGACAGTCTTATGAGAGTATCTTTGAGTTTTAAGTGGAAATAAGATATTTATTAGTGTTCTTCAGGAACTTAACTCAAATCAAGGAGAACACATTAAACATCCCAGTCCATCAAGACATAGTATTTTTTTTTTTTTTTAAATAGAAACCAATAATTCTAAACTAATTTTTAAATTGAATTTAATCAAAGATTCACAAGTTCAAGGAATGTGAAGAAAGGTTAATGAGTAACATATTCTTACCTTTTAGCATTTACTTCTAGGAACATAGAAAACTATTTAATTAGACCCGTGTACATGTTCTTAACATCTCACGAAGAAACGTATTTGTAGTAACGTTTGTGCCCTTTTCTTAATGTATTTAGGAGAGGAGTGCCCCCTAGTGATAACTGAAAATCACTTTTTTTTTTTTTTTAACATAATCAAGATGTCTTTTAGAAGTGCAACCTAAATTATTACAATCCTGTACTTACACATCGTCCTAGCAATAATATTTTAATTAATTTTATTTCCTTTTAAAATTATTTACTTAGATAAAATGTATATTACTTGACAATAGGAGTGTTTCTGTTTGTCCCTTACACTACAACTGGTTATACCTATAAACATTCTTTATCCTAGTATCCTTGCAGACAGTAGAGCTCATCATACCTTTACAGTAATCCTAAGTTTTTCTGCCACCCCAATGTCATTGCATGTGTTTTAGGACTGCTGTTCTTTTGAGAAGCTAATGTAAGAATGTCAGTGAAAACCATGCACCCTTAAGCTTCTTATAGTGGCTAGCATTTTAAAGTCAATAGAAGTTCTTTGTGTAAATCTGTCTTTAGAATCATTCGTGTTTCCTCTCAGCAGGTCGTTTCCTTGATGCTGCACTACAGCGAGAAGCAGGTAGTGCCATGGCGTTGCACTAACACTATGCTAGACATGCAAATCCCATAGCCTTCCTTGCAAATGCATGCTTCCTTAGGAGACAACAGAAGCTGGAATTCACATACGGTGACATGGGGAGCTAGTGTTCTTCTTGGGGTGCTTGCAAAGCATCTGCAATTATTCCATGGATACCAAGGAAATACGTCAATTTTTCAAAGTGTGAACCTGTCACAGATTAATAGGTCTACATACATGTGCATAGTAAAATGGATTATTTGACAAAGGAAAGGCCACCTCTTGTTAATGGAGAAAATGTATGGATCACAGAATCAAACACTAATACGGATGTTACTGTCAATTTCATGCAAAATGGCTGAACGTTTTTTGCCACTGTTTCCTACAGATAATATTTTGTTCAAACTAACCAAAACTGAATTCATTGTTCATGATAAATCCACTTTCAGGAAATAAAAAGGAAAATTCATGTACGGGTCATAATACTGACACAGCAAAGGAAGCAAGATCAAAAGAAATGCTTCCTGGAGAAAATATTCCAGCCCAGAGATGTAATGAGAAGTGCAACAGGATAGCATGTTATTTTCAGGCAGCAAGCACAAATGCTGCAAAAATACCTGCAGAACCTCCACAGCTGTGGAAAGGTTTACACTGACCTGCCTAGGAAGCAGCAAAGCCATCCACCCAAGCCAGGACAACAGTCATAACACTATCTCAAAAAAAAAACCCAGCATCAAAGTTTAGGTATAATAAAAGGTTAAGGAGAAAGCTCCCACTCAACTTTTTTGAAATACGAAATTTAATTATGACTACATTTTATAAGGTTTCAATATTATTGTTTGCATGTCCATTTTTTAGTTAACATGTTCTAACATAGGTCTAATTCAAAATGGGCTTTTGCATATCATTTACTATGTGTACTTGAGCCAGCTACAGCAAATGATTACAATAAGTACCTTTTTTTGACTTTGCTAGAGCTGCATCATGATACATGATTGATGCCTGGCACTCTATAAGGCATTCTTTTTAAGTCTCACTCAGCCAAGCACACCAAGGGAAAGGCTTTTATACCTTCTGTGTAACTGTTGAAGGAACAGCTTGCTTTCAACTTCTTCTTCTTTCCACTTAACATTTTCTTTTTTTTTTAAACACTGCAATATTCCAAAATTAGGGAGTAGCAGGCATATTCCATAAAAAGGACTGTATTACTATCAGAGAAATCTCCCAGTGATTCACTACTACTCCCAAAGATACTTTGTACACACTAACAGCATGTTGAGGCTATCCGTCAACACAGTTTTAACATCTTGGAATGCATTATCTCTTGTTTTCTGCGTTGTTTAGAAGCACCTCTCAGTAAGATTCAGCATCCCCACCTGCATAACTATCAACCCTGTTGTAAACTACTTGCACACTAACACATATCAGTAGGGAGCTGCATGTTTCCTTTATAATTTCAGAGAAGCTCTCATATTTTTGCATTTCCATGCTGAGAGCCACCAATGAAGCAAGCTCACTATCTGGAAGTTTTGCACATACGCAGTTAATTATATTGTATCTATATCATAATACAATCAAGCTGTTTTTCAGAAATTTAAAAGTATCAGTTCACAGGATGCAGAACTAGTTGGCAAGTGTCTGACAGATTCTGAAACAATTGTGTGTTTACATTACCTTCAAGTTTCTCACTTTCAAGGTAGCTCATATGGTTTAGTAGCTGAAATACCATAGAAACAATGAGTGTTGTTTCTAAAACAGAGATGGGGTAGATGCACAGGAACTACCTTTGAAAGAAGAGTAAAAACAAAGTCCAGCATTGGAGGACCATGGGATTGTGTGGGAAGGCCTAGACGATGTGGGATAAGTTCATGAATCCTCCAAGTGAAGCATTTCTACTCTACAAGCCAGGTGAAGGTATGGGAGGCATGGGAATATTGACCTATCTTCTGACAGAATTTCTTTCAAGGAGGACATTTTTAACAATAAGAGATATAAACTATAGCATCTAGATCAGCACATGCTGTTGCTGCCTGGTCACTGGCAGAATTCCCCAGTGTAGATGTGTCTGTAAAAAGAGAATTTTTAGAACCTGGGGGATCTTTTCAGATTCCTCTGGTTTCGACATAGGTTTTGGCAGAGATACTAGCAGGATTGTATGTACTGTGTTCTGTTGTACTGCATGTGTTGGATTTTTTTAAAAACTATGGACTTCTTATCACAAGAAGCAGTATAACACAGATTTTGCTTAAAGGTGAAATGGCAGTCTAAAGGACTTTCTACTCATTCTCCTTGTATTAGTACTTTACCCTGTCCTTCAGGCTGACAGAAGAGTATGAGACTTTTAAAAGTTTATCTTATTGTCAGAAAGAATCTTACCTGTCTATCAGTTTCCTTACATTAAATAAAGTGATACCTCTTCCCACTATTCAGTGACCTTTCTACCAGGGCACATTTTCCCAAGTGCCTTTGGACAGCAGTATGGTGCAAAAAGAGGCAACATGTCCTTCACCCCACCCCACCCCCCCCACCCCCCCCGTTCTTTGCCTCAAGAATAGCATAGAATCATCTAGAATGGAAAAGACCTTCAAGATCATCAAGTCCAACCATTAACCTTCTTATGCATGTCCACTGCTAAACCGTATCCCTAAAGCATGCTTCACAGAGTCTCTAAGATTGTAGTAAAACATTCAAGAAGTTTGAATAGTCCTTGAGAAACAGCTCTTCCTGCAAAAGGAAAAATATTTACTACAAGTGTGCAATTTAGTTTTGCTACATCGAGTATTCTAAACTTTGCATTTGGAGACATATATAACATTTTCAAGAAGCTCCACTAAATTGTTTATAAAATAGACTCTGATTCTGCAAAGATAATACTATTGTTACAGTATGTATTTTTAACCCTATACATTTTTATTTCTTGCCAGTAAAAACCACCAAACAATCCAAACCCAAGAGTTCAAATGGGCAATGCTAAATTTAACTTCTGCATATTCTAGGTGCAATATTAAGCATATAAATACCAAGCCCCATCTCCCCAGACCACAATACAGCCAATGGAAATAGCCCGTATCAGACTGAGCTTATCTTGCAGAAAGCCACTTGTAATGCAATCAGATTGAGTGGACCTGGGTTTCCCAACTGAGGCACAACAAAGTGTTGACCTCTTGTTGAACTTCTGTCTGCAGCTATTGGTCTCAAGAAACTTCTGGAGAGTGGAAAAAAATACATCAGCAGTATTAGGCTGCTTTTTGTTTCCCAGAGAAACTGTGGCATACATACTTCTCTCTGTTCCCCTAATCCTTTCAGTGTCCCACCTAATGCATTCTTCATTGATTGAACTTTATGAACATTCCTTGAAAATGAACATCAACAAATCTATGCAGGGCGTAATGTTCTGTGAGCAGCAAGACCTTATCTCAGACAGCTTTCTTGAAGCAAATGTAGATGAATTAAGGACTTTTGCAGAAATATTATTAAAGCGTGTTTGTTCCAAAGTACCAATCCTCAAAACTTTCAAGTAATCAAGACTTATGGTTTAACTGGTGTTTCCAAATTTGACCCAGCACAGCTGAAAAGCAGGAAATCTTAGACGTACTCATCCACTGCAAGAGTGCTTAGCCTTCTTTCCACTAGCCTACCTGGAAGGTCAATTTCAGCACCCAAAGACTTGGCCTTCAGCAGTTTCTTGCCCTCAACTGTCAAGTTGTGCCACATCAAATTTGTAAAAAAGAGGGAAAAAAGATACCTCGTGAAATTATGTCAGCTTAGAGAAAGGCTATGCTATTTTATTTTAAATGAATACTCATAATTTTATTTTTCATCATTCTCTCTCCCTTCCTTGCCATTGGCTTACTTACTTTTTCCTTTAGCTGAGAAACTCTCATTTTAAGATGAAGAAATTCCAATTCTCCCATCCAATTAAGGAGTGATCATTCCTTTTATAGACAGTCCCATGCATGTCATTGCTTGAGATAATGGAGTCATCTGTAGGGCAAGGACATCTTAAGAGACAATGGGGCAGAGATTTAGATGTCTTAGATTTGTAACTCACTATGAAGTCGATAATGTACATATAAAATTTACATATTATTAAAAAGCTGTTCAGGTTTTCCAACAATGCTACTAAAATCCATGCTGCATGCTTTTCCCTGTCAAAATAGACCCCCCGAAAAATAGTTTTCCGCATAAAATCAGTGGTATCTCACAATACACAAATTTTTTATTTTTTTTTTTAATTTCATAATACCATAACACAATCTTTTTTAATCTAGTATTTGAACATCAGTTTCACAGAGATTTTTTCACATCAGGTAGAACTAAAAAAAGTCTAACTTACAGTTAAACTGAGGAGAACTAGGTGTAAGTTTCCTTATTCACACACTGGTAAACACAATGTATGATAAAGCTGGAAAACGTAATCATATGGTTTGGCCATTATTCCAACCTGTTGTATGATTAAAGGACACTTCACGAACACTGCTAGGTCAGTTACATACTTTTGAGGGTTTTTTGTTGTTCCGCTTCATGGGTTGTGTTTGTGAGCAGTTACTTTTATAAGTACAGCAGCTGGAAAACTCAAGAGTTCATTTCCATGGTAACAGCAACCTTTTCACTGGAAATATCAGGTAGTTTGAAAAGTCACATATTTCTATTTTCTCATTCAGCAATTTTCCACATACTTGTAATTAGGATGGAGGTATGAGAGCATGTAATGTTGTTATATTAGAATTAATATAGGGTGATATTACAGTGGTATGGAATTAATATACAACGATATTTTGAAAGACAATTGGTAGACAAAAGTAGCAGTAATTTAAATCCTACCATTAAGGCTATTTAATTTCTGACTGAGTCAGATAACTATTACTGAAGAATGCTTTATTGGCAATAGTCTTTTTGTGATTATTATTTCTTCCAGAAAGACTAGTTTATTACCCTATTTAGTACTGGAAAAAGAATCAGATATTTCTCCAGTAAGTGGGTATATATCAATGGATAATTCATACACAAACTAGTAGAATGTTATATTTTATTTGCTCTTTACTTTAGAATCTGTGTTTTAAGATAAAAATTCCCTTACAAAATGCTTCTAAAGACTATATTTATCTCCAAACTTGTATTAACCCTGGTGCAAGGCTCTTGTTTTTAATAGAAAATTCTATTATTTTTCTTTTATGCTGTATTTTCTTATTAACCACACTATTTCACTTTCTTCTGTGTCCTTTATTTGAAGTTTTACACAGGCAGAAGCTGGCAGTAGGCAACACATTTCCTGCATAGGTAGACCAAGTGAAACTAAGTCGTAAGTTTCAGTTCTTTATCCACTGTGTATACACCATCTTTCCTATTCAAATACTATCCTATTCAAATACTACCCTTCATCATGACTTTAGTGGGCATCATTTGGAAACTGATTAACTGCCAGTTTGTTCAGGTGTTTTTTTATATTGCATTTAATAAGTTTATTTTGTATTCTCCTATTTGAGTCTTGCAATTTTTCAATAATCTTACAATATGTTAAAGCTGTCAAGCAACCTCTTGCACTTAATATACTTTGTAAGTCCTAATTTTTTTTTTATTTTTTAGAAGTACACTTTTGAAAAGCAAGCCAGTTTTAGTTCTCAATATGTGTTTAAACTGTTTTTACAAAAAAAAAAAAAACCCCAAACAACAGTCTAAATGTTAATAATTTTTAATTTTTCATTTATAAACTTCATAGGAAAACTATCAATCTTTAAATCACAGTCTTTTCCACTGACTTCAATCATATTTGGCTATGACCTTACATTCCTAGAAAAGATATTTGCAAAACTGCTAAAGTCAGGTCCAAAGTGAAATATTTATTTAGCAATAATTTCACCTATACCTATAAGATATATCTTTCATAAGATATGTATTCTTGTGAAAGCCACAATAAGAATTATTCTAGGCTCCTATATCAGAAGAAATGATGAATGAGAAGGGCAGGACATAGTCCAGACTTAAAGCTTATTTCAGTCATTAAAATGACAAAAACACAATTAGAATGACAAAAAGCTCAACCACCACACAAGACCAACTGAAAGAACTCCAAGCCGTCACAAGAAGTACTATGAGGAAGCAAGTGATTTGTCAGTCTTAGAATATGATTTGCTAACAAAAGTTAATCTATAAAACATGCATGCAAGAGAATCACTCAAGTAAGCAAGAAATGCATTATTCACAATTCAAAAAGAAATAAACAGAAGCTTAATCAATATTTTTCCTCTGGAATAGGCTCCTTGAAAAAGTTTATTGCATGTTGAGTGTTTGAAATACCTAATGAAACATTCAGAATGCGCACATCAAAGGAGGTAACCTTCCCTACAACAAAACCAAATCAGAGAGAGAAGTAAAAATATTTCTATGCAAACGAACTCTTAAGATGAAAAATGGGACAGCTGTATAAAGAAATAGCACCACTTTGGAGAGAATCAGAATATACTGAGAAAGTTTATAAAAAAAAGAAAGGCTTAAGCATATTGAGATGCTTAAGCCTCTCTCATAGTGAGAACATATGCTCTCAGATTTTTCTCCCAAGTTGTGGGGGATATAGGTCAGATTTTAATTAATGCTGCTAGTTGAACATTTTATTTTTTTGTTATGTAGGTTATAATGTCATCCCATGGTCCAATCAATTCTAGCATTGCTCTATGCCATATTTCTTTCTGCAACTAAGTGGTCATTAGATCAACTCAAATGGGTTTTTCAGAGCAGAGGATGTGTATGGCAAACAATGAATACTGTTATTTGATGCACAAACAGAAAACTAATTTTGAGATAGTTCTCGGAAGAGCTGGTGAGCAAGTTACAGTCCTTAAAAGTCTGAAGAAGAAAGCATGAGGAATATTTCACCAGGGCAAACAAACATCAAGTTTAGCCAAACAGAACAAACTAGCAGATCAGTAAATCACTCTGAATTGGTCCACTCAAGACATGGAGGCAGGCTAGATAGAAAGCAATTTACTTTCCGTCCAAGAGCTAGAAGTCAGCTACAGAAATAACTGTGATTTGCAGAGTAAATAGTCCTATCTTTCTCCAGTCATAATAGAATTTAAGCTAAAATTTGATCCTAAAAGTTTTGTTTAATAAATAGTTGTGGAACGATCTATACAGGGATGTTTATCACAAGTTTTGGAAATACAGTACTGAAAAAGAGATGCTGTGTAGCAATATGGACAGTCACCTGGCTATGTGCACCAGCTCTTTATGAGCTATGATATTTTGACTTTATTGTTTTTCTCCTTTTCTACAGCTTATTTTTCTTTGCTTTAGTTCCTTTCTTATAACATAGCAGTAAGAAGATAATAATGCATATAGTATTTAATATGATTTTATCTTTTATTTACTTCTTTTCTTTTTACTTTGTCTTGTGACTTCTTTTAATTTCCTTCAGATAAAAAATAAGAAACCCTCCCAAGAGGTAAAAGGAAACATTTGACTCATTATTCTAATTTCCATATGCTACTGTAAATCTAAACAGAACTGACTCCAACTGAAGCAGTGAACCCTTGCACGCTTTAGACTGATCTGTTTGACAGATAAATCACATCTACTTTTCCATCTCATTCAGGTCCTAGCTCTCCCTTTTAAGTGCCTGAAATTAGCAAATCCCTCTCTTAGCCTGTGGTCTAACAGCATCTAACATGGTAATGATGAAAATCTGCAACCATAATTTACCCATACGCAGTTAACATCCATGTTTTAAGCCAGTAAAACTTCTTTTCTTACAAATTTTCAATGGAAGGCTGCACTGATGAGTGGTTGAACATTATTTGCAGGAAGCAATAAAGTCTATATTTAATATAGTGAAATTAAACTTCTAAATGACTACTCATAAGCTCAAGAATAGCCAATTAAATACTGCTGGACATTTAATGTTCTCCCCTGACATAAAAATTATCTATAAAAATACTACAGCATTGACCTTGCTTGTGAACGCTAATGTCTTCTGTATTTTTAGAAGTTCAAGACATTGATATTTCTAAGATTAAATTCATATTGATTCTATCTGAAGTCTCTAACAGCCAGTCACTATCTTTATTAGATAGCTGTATACAAATTAAATTATCCTGAATTTCATGTTACATACACACCAGTGATTCAGGTCTAAAAGTGAAAATCCAAAATTCAAAGTGAAAAAATTATCACACTCTTTAGGCTTATACAGTTCGTTCTACCCTTTTGACTGGGACATTAATTTCACATGCTTTGTCATTCAGTGTAATTTTTTGTCATTTTGTCTTTTTTTTTTTTTTATGGTCTTTCCCTGTTTGAAAAGAGGATTGATATTTCTCATTTGTGTAACAATTCAAACCTTTCTTTCTGTTGTTGTGTAATGACGACCATATCTGGAAGCAAAGATGACTAGGGGAACCACAGGCAGAGATGACATATCAGCAATAGCAGCACAGGTCCTTTGAACGCCAGAAACTGTTCCTGTGATGTGCTGATATTTCCTTGTTCCAGTGTCTGATCTGATTCTATGGTTGTTTGGCTTTTAACTCATTTTTCCATGGCAAAAGTGACTTCTTCTCTTCTCTGCTGGTTTGTGTGACTAACTGGACTCCTGTATGATTTCAAGACAAGATACAGAAGTTTTTACTGTTGTTAGATGCATCTGGAGGAGGCAAGGGAATGAGAGAAGAGAGGAAGAGGTGTAAAGTCATCATATATAACTGAATGATTCTGAGTAAATGCCATATATTTAATCAAAAGGGGGGGATGGGGGAAGTGTTTTACTCATTAGACTATGCCATAATTAGTAAAAATAGTCAATTTGAAACCTGAAGCCTGTGGCTTACGTAGCCTCACTGACAATATAGAATGAAGCCGTTTCCTTTCTTCTGAGCATCTAGAAGAAACTAAAAATAACAAGAACCAGGCATATAGACCTACACAAATACCTGCTAGCTCACAGATGTTACTATGATATTGCCACTTGAGTCACCAGCCCTTAGCACTGCTCACCATTAGTATAATGTCAAAATGAGAGTCCTGACTGTTCTTATTCTCTTTGCTAGAAAGGAAAACATCTAAGAAATTTGTGTGGTGCAGCCCATAACAATTGGTAGCTTTTAGAATGAAAGGATTTATGTATTTCCATCCAAATACCAGACTGGAGGGGGCATTTGTATGTACTCAATGCTAAAGGCAGAAGTCTAGTGGTGCAGTCTCAGAAAAGTATTTGATTCCCAATAAATACTGCTCAATCAACTGCTGAAAAGACAAGTTATTAGAGAAAAAAAAAAAAAAAAAGATTAACAGGAAGTCCATTCTGAAAATGTAATTCTAAATTTTAACTTATGCCTTTCTCAGACAGTTATCATGTGGTGGGAGAGTAATGATAAAAAGTTTTTTTATTCGCTCACAAAAAAAAGTTTCAAAGCAGCACAGTATAAGCACAGAAATATGACTTACAAAACAGAGGATACTGTATTAGAATGGTTTGAAAAGCTTCAGAGATATTAAATCCAGACCAACAGACCATCTGAAAGGTATCTTCCATGTGGAAATCATTCATAAGGCTTCCTTGAGTCATTTAATTTTTTTTTATTTGCTTTAGCAAGACTGTTGAGGAGCAAAGAGATTGCAGATGAGAGAGGGAATGCCACACAATTGCACTGGTTTTGGACTATTTAGAGACAAAATAAATAAATAATTTTTCCATCAGTTTCAGAGAATTTCTTAGAAATTACATTGTGTCTGAGTAAAGGAATGAAAACTGAAAAAAATAGCATGTTTAAGGATGAGCTCAGAATGGACAGGTAATATTCCTGTTCAAGTTCTTTGAACATCTAACTGTTATTATAGATAACAGGAATGAAGAAAAGTAAGTCTTTGAAATATTCAGATAGCCTGGTGCCACCTCCGTCTACATCAAAAGAAAAAATACTTGGAGTCACTGTGAGTAATATGTAACAGTCACTGGAAAGAAAGATGAGTCTGGTAGTTCCAGACTTAATGCAAGCACCAGCCAAGGTTTTTTTTTTTTTTTGATCATACATATAAGTTTGGATCAAAATATAACATGAAGTTTACTAACCTGTCATTTCCCTCAAAACTGGTAAACTGGGATCTTGTTGCCCTGTGCCCTGAAGAGTAAGCAGAGTATGTAATTAGATTATATGTAATTAGTAAATGGCCTATGAGAATGAGGCAACTCACCATGTTTTTCACCAGAACATTGGTCTTGCTTGTCCTCGGTCAATGAAAACCTAATAGCTCTGCTTTTCTATTCAAAACTAATTAATATTTCACATGGTTCTGGTACAAAGCTTCTCATATCTCTGCTTGAAAGATCCTGTTCAGAGTCAGTATATGATATGCTAGCCACTTAACATAATAGTGGTACAATGTTGTGCGATGCTTCTGTCACTCTGTTGAGGTAAGTGGCTCATCCCACCATTTAATACTTAGGAGGCACAGATACATTAGTTTAATTAAAATTGTAGACAGCTCTGTGACAGATGCATTCAACCCCTTAACCAAACCAAGACTAGTTTGGTACAGGCTCCAAAGGAGGTAAATGCCTGAGCTGTAGCTGGGCCAAGAACTCCTCTAGTTTCAATCTATTCTCTGAAAACCCACATAGCAGCCTGACACAGCAAGCATCAACACATATGATCTTGGAACACCGATCATGTGATTAACACAGGAACAGCAGGTGGCATTTCCAAGTCATTTATCAAGGAGCAAAGAAAGTTATAGGTACAAGGAGTCTCATACATACCTTTCCCATTGCATATAATTTGAATACAAGCCAACCACTTCATTCTATAAATATGACAGCCTAAGTGAGCCTTCTTTGAGCTCTCCCCACCTCTGCATGGCAGTGATCTTCCCTTGAACTGAGATGCCTCTCAAAGTTGCTCTTTGAGGCAGAGAAACCTATCAATGGCAGATATTTGGTAAGTGACTGATAGCACAGAATTAGTACTAATGAAACATTACTAATCCATGTAACTACTCAGTATTAACTATTATAAACTTAGTATAGATAATTTCATTAGACATAAACCATCATCCAAGTCTGAAACTAGGACTGGACCTAGCTGCACCTACCTCCATCAGGAGTTTAGAAAGCAAGGGGGTCCACTCTAACTCAGTTCTAACTCAACTTTCCTTTCCTTTCTATGTTTCTTCCATTCAGCAATTAATGAGGTGAACCTTACCATGAAATATATTGAACCTTGGTAAGCCGCTGTTAAACTTTGCTACATGACATCTAACTTATTGAACAACCTCAATAAACCATATTGGTGCTTCTCTTTTTTGTGTGAGGTGCATACCACTCATTCACAACAAATTGGCATGGTCAACAGGATGGCAAGTAGTATCACTGATTACTTATGGAAGCATGGAATAAGTTCAAGTTCCAAAGTCTCAGAATAATGGGCTCATGATAACTGGCATGATTGGGAGGCTGTGAAAGAACAGCTAAAGGTGACCAGAGGCCATATAAAAGATGGAAAAGGGAAAGGAATTATTTGCAAAATCCCAGGTACCTGTTTAAAAGCTACTTATCAGGATAGAAAGAATAACAATAAAAAAGCAGCAGGACCTAAAAGAAGAAATAGAAGGCAGAAAGGTAGCTGAATTAATACTGTCTTTGAAAACTGATTAGCTGCAGAAACAGTTACAGGAAGAAAAAGAAATAAAACCCAAAAGTTGGAAGAAGAGGCAGCAATGATGCTCGTGTGGGCTCTTCATCCTCCTGACAGAAATTAATAATATGCCCTGAAGAATGAGATGGGAACATATTGGGTGATGCTAATGATAGTGAACTGACAGGCTCTCCTTCATCTAGGTTTATATTATTTGCAAAGAATTTATCCCAGAAGTCACTGTAAAATTTGCTTTATCTAGTTTGCAGGTTTTCAGAACTAAAAGGAAACATTCTGAACCATAATCCTAAAAAAAAAAAAAAAAATAAATTTCCCTCATTGCCTCAGAGATTCTGTTTGTTATTTAAGTCTCCAATTATTTTACATTTTATTTAACAATTCTTTAATCATTTACCTGATAAGTGGTTATTCTACCCCAATGATTTTTACTTTTTTTTTTTGCTTTATTGTTTCATAGTTAGTGATTTGGTGTTTGCTGCATGACGTTAAATACACCAGTTAAGAGATTTTTCTCTTTTATTAGTAATGATCAAGCATTTAAGGACAGATGAAAGTCTTAATAGTAGATTGGATTACATTGGATTAGATTCAGTTCTGAATTTCTAAATAGTGCAAGGATATTTGGACCTCTGGTTTTATTCTAAACATTTATAATTTAAAGACATGAAAGGTTATCTATTAAATATTCAGGCTACAGAATTTCTTTAACTAATATCCACCATCTCTCAAAAGCTGGAGGAAACATTAGTGCATAGCCCTGTCCCCCTCATCTTAATGCATACACAGACACCAACTATTGACCTTACTTAACATTTCTTACATGCTTAAAATGCATATCTTGCTTTTTTACCCCACTTTTTCTGAAGAAGGAGGTTAATACCTTTACTCCATGAGGGTAAAAAAAAATATTTTTTTTTGGGGGGGGGGTCAAATAAGTTAAAGAAACTCCACTGACCCTCATACATAAGCACAACTAGCTTTAAGTCTTCTCACTTTTCCACTTTTCATATGCTAGTCATTCATGTCAAGCACTACACTCCTCTTATCTACTTCAATTCCTTGTGGAGAAGTTCGTACATCATTCACATCCATTTAGCAATATGTTATTCTCCAGAGAAAAACTCCTTCTTACTTAATCCGGTCCACCTACTAAAGAGGCTGGAAAACACTGTATAACCCTTGTGAAGATTATACAGTGGAAAGACCCACTTCTTAATGCAACAGAATATCATGAAATAAGAAAGCCACTAAAAGGTAATAGAAGGAAGGAATATACATGGATGGAGAAGACATGAAACTCTCCCTTATCTGCTTCCTGTAGGCATTAGGAATGGAAAAAGATGGTCTTCCACCTTTTATTGCTGAATTTGGAAGATGTGGTTCTAAATGAGCTGCTTGTGCTCCCTGTTGCTTTATGGGGATGGGGAAATTTGAATGGACATAATGACGATGTCACAAATTCATTTGGTGTCCTAGTGATCCAGCTGAATGCATTTCCGAACTGTCAAGATAGCTTAAAAATCAATTTTGATATCTCTCTAAGCAGTAGCAGTGTTTGATGAGTTCTTTGCTTTCCCAAACCAGCTGGGAAACAGGTAGGACAGCAACCTTTCTACATCTGAGTAAGAAAGGAGAAATTTCTAATCAAAATGCTTTTATTTGTAGATTTCTCCTTCTTTGTTTCCTGTTTTGCTTTAAAGAACACAGGGCATGGTTCAGGGAACAAATGATGCACTCAGAAATCACATTCATACTCTTCTCAACTGCTTTTATCTCAGAAACTGTTATTACACCCCTAATATCTACACACAATGTGGTGGCAGAAGAACAGATGAACACTGCCAGTAGTGTGGCAGTATCAGATGCATCACTTGCAGCTAATTCATGAGTCACCAACCCCAGTAAAATGATGAAGGAAAAAATTATAACAACTATGCTACCTATGAAACTTAAAGCAAAAGTTACTGGTACCTCAACTGATGAATATAATTATGAAAAAAATAAAAGATCACAGCAATATGGACATATCCTTCCAAAGTGGGATTTTTAAAAGATAAAGCAAAAATGAGTTCTTATAAACCCAAAGAGTAATTAAAACGGCAAGAACTTAATCTTTCTAACCTCTTCCTATGGACTTTTGCAGGACTGAAGAAGGTTTCACTTTGCCTTCACTTAAAACTACATTTAAGTGAATGTAGTTCACTTAAAACTACATTCTAATGTAAATTCTGTAACATTGTGAACTGTATTGGTGATAAATCAGATTGCCTATAGTATAAAGAGGTTAATGTTCCTTAGGTATATGCTCCTCAAATCCATTAGCAAATCTGGCTTCATGTAACTATTTTAAAGAATGACTAAAATATATTTTTTTTCTTAGTCCAGATATTCTTAATCCTAAAGCTGTAGCTGACTTGTTTTATGAATCACCTTACTAATACACCATAGGAACACAGAGAGCAAAATTATAGAGCTGTCAAATTCTTCTGATGATTAGTACTTTTACAGAGCTCTAAACTCTTAGATTACATCTCCAGAGGTCTTGCTACATGAAAATTCATATAAATAACAGATTTGTTCAAGATTCTTTGCTAGATTATTTAGGGATATATTATCATTTCAGTTTTAAGTTACTGCTTGAAATCTTCTATCTGAAGGAGGAAACTTTGTTCTTAGAAAAATGTCCTTGAAATATAAAAGAGTAGGTTACTATGGTCATGCTAACATTGAAATGCACCAGTCAACAGATCTTTTTTCATTTATAACTGCTTATATTTCATATCTGACAATAAAAATTAAATATTAAATAGATCCCATTCAGCATCTTCTGTATTTTTATAATGTTGAACAAAACTAAAAGCTTATAGCAGAGTTTAGTAAGACCTAACCCACAAGCCATTTTTTTCCTTCACACATTAAAAGGTATTGAGTACAAAGAATCTCCTGCCATGATTGTTACATTGCACCGTTGATAAGTTTCCTTGCTGAGCAAAGAAATCACTATCAATCAGGCTTGATGTAAAGTACATAGTCATTATTCTGAACTGCATTTATCATCATCTTCATTTTAAAGCCTCCTGGTTTTCTTTGCCATGGCCTGTTTTCTTTACAGACTCTTCTTGCTGCTCATTTCCTCCCTCTGATGCAGAACTCCATTTCCAGGCAGGGAACATCACAATTCTGAAAACCCCAAGAGACTGTTGAATCACAAAGCTTCCTCTTTTGCAGGGTGAAACCTCGAAATCGGTATGTATAAAGGAAGCAGGCAGAGTCCTTTCTCAGTTCCAGGCCACATGTACTACCCCTATTATGCATTGACAACATTCAAGGAGATCCTTTAAGACCAAAGCAACTTGTTAATTTTCTTTGTATTCACAACTTACTGGCACTTCTCCTGTATTTCATTTGGACAGTACGAGGAGAGTATTGCTTTGCAGAACATTGAGAAAAAACAAGCCAACCATCCAATCAAACAAAAAAAACCCAAAGAAACAAAATGCAAAAAGCAGGATGCAAACCCTCATCCTGACTGTATTCTTGTGGACAATCCCTGAGCAATAAATTTACATTTACACATTCTTCCTGTACTACATGTAGGTTTTAGATATATCTCAAGTGAATCAGTCACTCACTGTCACTAACCAAGCTGTCACCAGTAAAGAGGGATATCACAAGTTATCAATATAACACCACAGGAGGATGGATCACAAAGGTGTTCACTGGGAGGAGCTGGTGTGCAAGTTAAGGCTCAGACCTAAGTTGCTGTGCCTGACCCTAGCCTGGGCTTTCACTAGGCTTTCTGTACAGTAGCCAAGAACAGGAACTCTCTGCACTTCCATCCGGCCAGGCTCACACATCTGAAGTCTGACTCTAGCAGTCTAACTTCATACAATTTACCAGTTACTCCAAGCAGCAGAATAAGAACAAAATTGCCCCTACCTACAAGAAGGGTTCCAAGGAGGACCCAGGTAATTATAGACCCATTAGCCTCACCTCGATCCCTGGGAAAGTTACAGAGCAAAACACCCTGGGGACTATCACAAGTAAACTGAAGCATGTGATTGGGAAGAGACAACATGGATTCACCAGGGGCAAATCATGCTTGACGAACCTGATCACCTACAAAAAAGTAACCTGCTTGGTTGATGCAGGGCAAGCAGTGGACTTTGCCTACCTGGACTTCTCCACGGTTTTTGACACAGTCCCCCACAGCCTTCTCCTAGAGAACACTGACATGTCACAAGCTAGATGTTTGTGTGGTGGGTGGGGAACTGGTTGACAGGCTGTACCCAGAAGGTGGTAGTTAATCAAGACTTCTTCCTCAAACTGGCAACTAGTCACAAGCAGGGTCCCCCCAGAGAGGAGGAGGACCCAGCAATGTTTGATAGCTTCATAAGTGATTTGGATGTTGGGATCAAGAGCACCCTGATGCAGTTTGCAGATGACATCAAAATGAGCGGGGAAGTTGATACTCCAGAGGGAGAGACACCCTCCAGGAAGACCTGGACAGGATGGAGGAGTCAGCTAGCAGGAACCTTATGAAGTCCAACAGAGACAAGTGTAAAGTCTTGCACCCAGGAATACATAAGCCAAGGATACAGCTCTCTTGGATGGAGAGCATCCCTGTGGAAAGGGACCAGGGGGTCTTGGTGGAAAAGAAGCTCAACATGAGTGAACAGTGTGCTGCAGCGGCAAACGCAGCCGGGTTAATGCTGTGTTGCATTAACAAGGACATCAGCAGCAGAGATAAAGAAGTCATTATCCCACTCTACTCAGCACTGGTCAGACCACACCTTGAGTACTACGTTCAGTTTTGGCCACCACTATACAAAAAGGATGCGGACAGGCTGGAGAGGGTCCAGAGAGGGGCCATGAGGATGAACAGATGGCTGGAAGAACTGCCATATTAAGAAAGACTGAGAAAACTGTGTTTGTTCATCCTGGAGAAGAGAAGGCTTAGGGGAGACCTTATTACCATGTACCAGTACATAAAAGGTGGCTACTAAGAAGATGGAGACTCCTTTTTACAGGGAGTCACATATAAAAGACAAGGGGAAATGGGTACAAGTTACTCCTGGGGAGATTCTGAACGGACTCCAAAAGAAAATTTTTCACCATGAGAACATTTAGACATTGGAATAATCTTGCAAGGGAAGTGATGGATTACCCTACATTGGACAGTTTTAACACTCAGATTGAAAGGGTGCTGGGCCATCTCATTTTATTTTTTTTTTAACCTTAGAAGATCGGACTAGATTATCCTTGAGGTCCCTTCCAACCTGGTATTCTATGATTCTGTGAACATATCTTGGCTGGACTAAGAATGCCAATTAAAAATGTGAGAATGAAAAAAAACTTGTGTTAATAACTTTTTCATTGATTAGCTGATTTTTATTCATTGATTTGTTTTGTTGGGTTTGTGGTTTGCTTTTTTTTGTTTGTTTGTTTGTTTGCTGTAGAAGTAATGGGCTGATACTATTAAAAAGTAAATTGATTCTTGTTATTGTAAATCAAAATTTTAAATTGTGGTTAAATTCACTTAATACGGCTATCAATATGGAACAAATCTGATTTAATAACTTAGCACAGAGTTACACCAATGACAGGTCTGAATCTCACCCTCCACAGTTGAAAGGTTCTTTTATATACTATATTATATTTGGTTCCAGCAGCATTTCCAGAAAAATCTTAAAATAGTTCCTAACTAAATCAAATTAAGTATATTATGCAACAGTTAATTACAATAACATTATTTCTAACTTCTCATACAGTGTTGTTTATATTATGGAAGTCTCGGGTACATTTCCATCAACAGGAAATACCAAGACATTTAAAAAGTTTTACATGTAAATGCCTTTCTATACCATTCTGCATGCTTTGCTTAAACTGTACTTTTTTTTTTCCTGATCTATTCTAAACCCCATGAAATGAAAGAAATTGTAAAACATGATTTCCCATATAAATTATCACATTTCTTGTGATTAAATTTTGTTATCTGTTTCTGTTGACAAGTACAATTATTGTTGGAATGTGCACCCAAATTGTATTTCGTTTTCTGAAGAAGCAGTTCATTACGATTGGTAAAGTCTCTAGTAGAAAGAAGGCATAGAAGAAGTACTTTGTAAACATTGACTTACTCTTAGTACCTGTCAGCAAAAATGCAAATTGCCACAAATCATAGCTGCAAAGCAAATGCAATAAAACCCAGAAACAGATACTATAAAGTAAGTGATTTCCAGACTCCCATATGTCTGAATGAACTAGAGACAGACTAAACAAAACAAAGGTGCTCCAGATGGACATTTTGGTCGATAATTAACGTTATATCTATATGCATTCTGCATCACTATAGGATACTTCTACAAGACAGCTCAAAACCAACATATGATTCACAGTGGTCCTAATCTATTCCTTGCCTGGTCTATGATGGTATATTTGACTTAACATATTTGAAGACAGTAACATACCTACACTGTTTCGTGCAGTCCAGACTTTGATCATGGTCAAATGATGATTAACCCACATCCATACTTTAACTGTATTTCACATTAACGCTGTCCATACTACATACTGTCTGGAGTACACAATGACACCACAATTATTCTGTAGCGTTTGTTCCTTCAATATATACATAGCTGTGGCATGCAGTGTGCATTATGCTCACATCCCTTCTAACTTGGGCAGCTAATACATGTTTTATTTATGTGGCTATGGTGTGTATAAGTCAGCCTTTTAAAATCACTCAAGACTTAAGGATGCAGTCTGATTTCTGATCTGAACCCTCCTGCTGTTGCTGCTTGTCAAGAAGCAAAAATTTTGCAGCGATGACACTGAACAGTTAGCAAGTGGGTCCTGTGCTCTTGAAGAAACAGTGTTCCTGGACCTTCACAGGACTTCCACACCAAATGTCTTGCCTTTCTGAAGCCTTAGAAATGAACTTACTCTTCCAGTAATAAGATTGGTAGTGAGGAATAACATTTCTCTGAAGTCACTGTGGAAGCGAGTTGTTTTTAAATGTAAAAGTTGAGTTTATTTGCCACTATAATATCCCTACAGTCACTACAAAAGACACTTTGCTAACATATACATAATATATATTCACTGCTGCATTTCCTTCCAGAGTAAACTGATTTCTTGAACATTTATTGTGATCACTATGTCATTAGTTGGAGTATCTTAGCACAGTTTACATCAATTTACCCACTCTCAACTTCATGCATGCGCTCAGGACAATTAGAAATGGCCTCTGGCTCCTCAGGTGAAATCCTGGCTCCATTGAAGTCAGTGAAAGTTTAGGACTTTACTAGGATCACAATTTTTCCATCCTTGTTGAGCCTCTACTTGATACATTTTTCACTTTTGTAGCTGATCAGTCAAAGCAAGGTAGAGGAAGATATATTCTGCACAACAGTGTTCTCAAGTATATATAATGGTGTCACGGTTTAGTGTCAAAAGAACTCAAAATACTACTTGATTCCTTTGCCTTCTGCCTCTGGATCTTTTTCCCCCTCCTGAACACAGAAGCCAACTTCATCTACATTGCTGGCACAAAACAATTTAAGATTCTTCTTCCTAGAAACAGTTTTTTGTTACAGGGCAGAAAAGAAAATGATTTAATTTTATATTTGTTTTATTCATGGCAGTTTCAAGCTTTTACTGTGTCCATCATTGCAGAAGTATAGCCATTAAAAACAGACATCAGAGATTTTATTTAGTGATGTCATTTGTGCTTTACCTACAGATAAAAGCCTTGATAATCTTACACAGATAGAAACTACTGTGTTGCTTTTACCTGAAGACATTTAGAAAACACTGACTACTTTAAAAAAAAAAATTAGAAAATCACACATACACTTCTTCACATATCGTACCTCCTCAAATATATCAAAGGTTGACTGAAAGACAAATATCATATGGAACTAAAAATACCAGAATGCACATTTTATCAAATGGATAGCAAAAAGCAGTGCAGGAAGAGGGCCAGTAGTAATGGTAAAGAATGATAGAATGGTAAGTAATACAGGAAAGTTACCTAGGTGTTCATTTTGCCTTTAGGTAAATCATGAATGTTGTAGTACATCTATAGAGCAATGGGAAAGGTTTCATGAAACCTGTGGAAAATGAAGAGATGTTGTTTGGGAGGAGAACTGTGGCTCTGGAACATGGAGATATTTCTAGGGACATCTACAAGAAGCCTCTATCCTCCTCCTAAGTAAGTCAGAAGGATTTCTACCATTGGCTTTAAAAGGGAGCAGGATTGATCTCTTTGGTTTCCTGACAAGGCAATGTGGAAAAGGGCTATCTGTGAACTTGTATGCCAAATGAGTAGTAAAGCAGGTGAATTTGATATTAGGGAACACTTAGCTAAAGCACTGTCACTCAACATAAACACCCAGGAGTATAATTACTATCACAAGAAACAAAGCTATTTTCTTTTAATACAACTGACTTTGAAAGAACAGAAACGTGATCAAAATTTGTCAGTGTAAAAGAAATTTAGCAAAGGAGAGCACAAAAAGGAATAGGAGATAACTGAAATTTATCCAGGCTGAAGCTAAAAGGAAATAAGGCAGCAGAGACTGGTTTTATCAAGTAAGATTGAATAATCAAGAACAATAGAAGAAATGAGAATATTTTTAAAAGTTGAGTAGTCTGAAAAATGGAAAGCAATTTGAGATGCCTTGGTGAATAAGAAAAAGTCTATTCCTCTGCTACAGGAGAGGAGAAAAGGGAGATCTACACACACAACAATCTCACTACACTAAGATCTTTGATTGTAGTTTGTATATCTAGTTTGCTAAAAGCGGTAAATTAACTGGATGCGGTTAGCCCACCTTTCAAACAGCAATTCTGTCAGGAGTCTGGATTGTTTTTGTAACTACTTTTTAAGATCTACAGTCTTCGAATCTATCTTTGCTCTGTGTAGAAGAAATTCCTGTCTCTTGCTGTGCTTCTTTGCCAACATTTAAGTATTTTCTTTGAAGATCTGAGGTAGCCTCCCCACTTGTTTCCAGCTTGTGTTGTACCACAATGATTGATGTTAGATACCTGCTATTTGATCCATTTTACATCTGCAGAAGACTATGCTGTGAGATTTCATGAAATAATATTTGTTCAGCTTAACTAGGAAAGCTTTTAGTTGTTTTTTTTCCCATTATTTTGAAAATACAAAAGTTAAAGCAGTAATTCTTCCACTGTATACTCCCTTATGTACCTCTGCTCCCCTAGAAATAAAATCTCCTAGGTTACCTGAAGCATAAGACTGTAGATGTGTGTTGTATCTTTGTCCTTACTTTCTCAAAATCACTTATTCCTCTTGCTTTGGCACTCAATTCAAAATAAATGAGGGATTTTATGTCACTCCTGTATTTTGATGTACACTGTAATAGTAGCAAGCAGCAGTACATTTTGACAGTTCTATGGAAGTCTTCCACAGCTTGCTTTTAATAATTTATGGGTATTTATTTAAGCAAATTAACTAAATACCAGACATATGTTTTAGTTTATTAATAGTCCTTCAGGAGCACAGGCAATCAATGTCTTGGTTTGGTGGGTTTTCTACTTTGCTTTTTAAAGTTTTTTCTGACTATTGCTATCTATTTATTCTAGCAAGGACATAGTCTGATGAGAGAAGACTCTTGCAAGGCTTGTTTGTCCAAACTCCCAGTTTAGTCCATGGTTTCAAGCACAGCCTTAAGAGTCTTACTGTCAACAGAAATGAGATTTAATCCTACATAGGAAGATGCAAAATGCATCCAAAACAGGATTTATGCTGCAATTTCTTAAGATTTTTTAGATAGCTGAGGATTCATGCTATGGAGTTCCTTCGAGATGAAAACTGGGATCTTGAATTTTCTTTGACATACCTCACCTAAGCCTGAGGAGCAGGAGGGCTAGGACAGGCAAGATATATTCACAAAAGGCTGTTTCGTTGATGAGATATACTTTAGGAGTTTGGACCACTTCATGCTGCATAAATGCTGAAAATTTTCACTATCAAGTCTGAAGATCTGCTCAATCTCCAGTTCAGAGATGGCAAGAAGTACAGATAAGCAAGACCAGCAATAAATGCTTTCTTGCAAATCCTCTGTATCACACAGCTCAGACAGCAAGTTTGGGTGGCAAACAATGAATAGAAAATTAAAATTCAATTAGGTAATGGAGTATGCTTAAGATTTTTTGATGAGGCACAGAATACGGTGTAAAATATACGTTTGATTAATAAACAAGCTGAAAGCCTTTGTGGTTTTCGGTTTTTTTCTTAGACAGAAATTTTAGATTTCTTCATGAAAAATTCTTGTCAATATACAGAAATAACTGGAAACACTAATAGTTTTAGCTGCTTTCAGGTCCTCTGCTAACATGATATCTCTACTACTATAGAGGAAAAGTAAGATCACACCTGATAAACCTGTGATTGCTTAGCAGGAAATCAAAAAGCAATCCCGTATCAATAATAAGCCACTAATGCATTATTAAAAATACAGTAATTCTTTTGACAAAGAAGAGTTTCTGGAGAACACATTGAATGCTGATCTGCCTGGAATTGAGCCCTGAATCTGTTGTCCAATTCTTTATGTTGAAACTTCCTTGGGTTACATCCCTGAGGCAAACAGACAGGACACTATCCATCCCAGGTGCCCAGGACAAGTTCTGCAGGGACTGAAGCTATGCATGACATTAACCATTCCATCAAGATTTAGTACTCATTATTAATAAAAAAAAAATATGAATGCACCATAGAATCCTATTGCTTTCTGTACTATAAAAGTTAGCTATTGTCCTGTCTCGGTTAGATGACCAGCCAACCCTAAAGATAAAACTACTAAAAATGCAAATTGTGAATTGGAGACTGAGATAAAGAAATGGCAGATTTATTAAGCAATTACTATATATTTCTGCCTTTAGATGAAGAAAGAGGATTGATGGACTGCTGCATACCATATTCAATGATATAATACAGTTAGCAATTGTAGTGCACAGATAGGAATGGAAATGGGTCTGAAAAGATTAGTCATGTATTAAAATAGACAAAATACTATGTCTAGTGGTACAGTGCTAGGAGATTGAAAGGAAATTAAGATGGAAATGAAGAAAGTTTTTTTGTCACACTAGTCAAAAGATTGAAAAATATTAGAACACTACAACTATTCAGAAAATAGCCATAGAAAAGCCTTCAGTCACTTTACCCAGTCTGTCACAAAACTATCAATGACAGGCTCTCAGATCATGGCCAGGAAAAAGAAATCACTTTTTGGAGAATAAGCCTTCTAGCACTGCCTGAAATAGCACAATAGATGTGCATTTGCAATATATCTGATAGAGGAATGCAAAACTCAGAAGCCTCCTGTGCTATCATGGCATAGGCTAACTTACTCTGCTACTCAGGCAGGTTTTGATGCATTCACCGATCTGTAGCCTACAGCAACAAAACTTCTGGCTTCTGAAAGTCCTATGACTGCAGAACAGACACATTCAAACCATAGTTTGGCTTAAAGCAAAAGCAGAACAAAGAATTATCTGTAGCTAGATTTTTCTTTGCCTTGAACCTTCAGTATTGATTTCTCTGTGCTATGATTGTGAATTAAATGCAGGTTTGGGTCATTTAATAGTACAAGGTCACATCATGTGTGTAAAGATTCAAATTGTACAAAAAATAATTCCTCTCTCCTGTAAATGGCAGAATATATGTTTTTAAGAAAGTGTTCTTAGGAAGATAACATCATTTTCACCATACCCAAACAGGCTCAGTGTATTTACTAAATAGCTGAGCACTACTGAAGGAGGGTGGACAGGCAAATTAATTTCATATCAGCCTTCAGCACAGAGGATATATGGATGAACATTTCATAATGAACACGGTTCATGGAAAATATGTTTTGACAGAGACCCAACATGGATTTAACAGATTAAGGTCATAGCTAGCTTGCTGGAGATCTTTTAAGATCTTACCATTGCAGCAGGCATATGGAAATACTGTACACTTTGGATTTTCCACAAGTAACTGATAAGAATGTATCCTGAAGATCACCTAACAAAAATTAAGGCAAGAAGCAAACATAACAGATGAGCCCAGAAGTGCACAGATGCGAGATAAGAGCAGAGATGAAGCAAACAGAAGCCAGTGACTGGGTTGCAGGCTGAGCCACACAATCTCATGAGGAATCAAAGGAGATGTCCTGCTATCTCCTGACCTCCTCCAAGCGAGGAATGCCAGATTTCCTGTATGTGAAGCAAAGGCCTTCAGCAACAGACAGATACCACTTTTGCTACCAACAGAGAGGTGAAGGATGAGCTGACATGAATTAAGAAGCAGGGAAATACAACATACCCCATGAGTGATAGAATTTGCTTCACCTCTGATGGCAAGCAATAACTGAGTTGTGATTCAGAATACCAGTCTGATCCCTGCTCTGTGCTGAAGCCGCACATGGTCTTTCCAGGGCTCAGTATGTTGTCAGTGTTCTGAACAGAGCTGCACCAGACTTGCCAAAGATGAGTTTATAGGATCTAATAAATTTCTTAGAGAGGAAGAAAAACCCCAAACACAAAACCAAAACGTAGCCTGATGCTTGTGTTATAATTATTTTAACTTGAGTTAAAATGATTGTCAAAGCAAATAAATTTGTATTTCAAAATGCATTAGAAAGATATAACTTTTTGCATTCTTTTAGGAAAACATCCTTTGATTTATTTTAGCCTGTTAGGGAGTGGGGGCAACTGCTGTTTGAGAGACAGCATATGGAGAGAAGATGATGTGTGCAAGATGATATTGCCACAGTAAGCAACACAGTAAATAGATTTTGGTAAGAAGAGGTTTAGAACAAGTAATAATCCAGGCAAGTGGTATCAGAATTCCCTGGGAGTGCATTTTCCTCTAGAAATTCCACTGAATAGTCAAGTTTTTCAAATCAAGAAATGTGCACAAATGAAAGTAAAATCATCCAGCACCTTCCTTTGCACATTTTGCCCACATGGTGTTAAATGTACAGGTGGACCTGTTGTCTATTGGATGTTACATTGTTTCAGGGGTTAGAATATGTCTAGTGAATAAAGACAAGGGCTTTCACAAAGACAGGAACTACTCCTATGAACAAGACTTAAATAGCATCATGTATTCTACTGCTGCATCTGACAAGACACTTCAATGTGATACTGTGATGGCTCCACTGAGGCCAAACAAAGCAGTTCCTTAATAGCCAAAGTGGAAATGCAACACTGCTGCAGATCTGCTGGTGTCAGTATTTAAGGAAGCAGAGATGTAACTGTGCAACAGTGCACTGATGTGAAATGTAATAGAATTATAGAATTGTTTAAGTTGGGAAAGACCTTTAAGATCAAGTCCAACCATTAACCTAACACTGTCAAGTCACCACTAAACCATGTCAACAAGCACAACATCTACATGTCTTTTAAATAGCTCCAAGGGTGGTCACTCAACCACTCCTCTGGGCAACCTGTTCCAGTGCTTGACAACCCTTTTTGTGAGTATCTTAGTACCCAAATTAAACCTCTCCTGGTGCAACTTGATGCCATTTCCTCTTATCCTATCACTTGTTACTTGAGAGAAGAGACCGATACCACTTTGCTACAACCTCCTTTCACATAGTTGTAGAGAGCGAGGTGGTCTCTCCTGAGCCTCACTTTTCTTCAGGCTAAACAACTGCAGTTCCTTCAGCCGCTCTTCATAGTACTTGTTCTCTAGACCCTTCACTAGCCTCATAGCCCTTCTCTGGATTCACTTCAGCACTTCAATGTCTTTCTTGTAGTGTGGGGCCCAAAATTGAACATGGTATTGAAGGTGCAGCCTCAGCAGTACTGAGTACAGGGGCATAGTCACTTTCCTAGACCTGTTGGCCATAGTATTTCCAACACATCCTGATGTGGTTTTAGAATAGTGATTGAAATTGAAGTTCACAGTTGATTACCAATATATTCGATTTATAAACACTCATTATGAGACTGTGGAGTTTGAGTCACAGAAGAGTCATAACCGTCTAAAGCTGACTAGAATTATGCTTTCAAAGCATGAAGTTTGCAATGCTAGCTATTGCAAAGCAGAAAGTCAGAAGCTATTTGGTGTCTCAGGTCTTCTCTATCTGCAGAATGAAACTAATGGAAAAATATCTATTTGCTCAGTCTCACGAAAATTAGTTTAAGCACTTGTATAGGATAACGAAGATTCACAAAAAAGCCTATGGGGGAAATAATTTTACATTTGTAGTAGGGTTAGAACAATGAAGAACAGAGAAAGTTGAGTGCCATTAATAATAAGACAAAGAAGATTAAAAGGTAGTAATCAATGCGAGCATTGAATAAACTTGGGTCTGATGGGGGTAAGAGTAGCATGTTGACCATGTGAAGTTTGTTGCAACTCACATGCTCAAAATGGCAATGTTGAAATAATCCTGGCATTAACCACTTTTGAGTATTTGACTTCACAATCCTAGTAATGTTAAATTCTTTAAGAAGGCTCCAAGTTTGGCCTTAACTAATGCAGAGAAACCAGTCTTTTTCCTTATACGTTTTTATGAAATACATCACAGAGTCAATGCAGTAGCAGATATATGGCTGACAGGAAAAGAAAATTAATCTTGTATCAGGATAAGATAGATGCAAAGAACATCTTATTTTGGCATCTTTTCCCCCCTTTGTTTCCATCCAACCCCAATACAAAAACAGATAAGTAAATCTACTGCTGTTCACAGTGGTAACAGAACATATCATTAGTACTCTGCTTCCTACCCCTCACACCACTGCTATGGGCTCCTCCTCCCTGTCAAAGCCATTTAAAAAGAGGCCCTGATGTTATGTTGAATCCAGCTTCCACATGGACTAGCCCTGAGGTGGTTTTACCACAACTGCTTTAAGAAAGCAGTCATGTTAGTTAAAACCACTAATATGTTCTTGGGAGCACATCAAAAAGACAAATCAATTTCCATCAAACTTTCATTCCATTATTACAAACAGATAGGAATGCAATTATGCCATGACAATCAGATGAGTTTATGACCATCACTCAATTCTAATGTCAGGCTACCCTTACTAACAGATGACACTGCTTTTATAGTCAGTTTAATCATGAGAAAATTATAATCTCATTGACCATCAGTATCAATTGTACATGGTGTCAGATCAGTTTGAAAAAAAAAAATAGTTTCTGTACTGGAAATCCCCAGGGAAATCATATTAACATACATATACATGCTTTTAATTTAAACACAAGCCACGTAAAACCATAAACATATGGGAGTGGAACTAAAGTGTACAAGATCCAGAAATAACTGAGCAGCTTTATATACACAGATCTTTTCATTATCCTTCTGGCAATCTATCAGAGAAAACACACATTTTATCCTCATTATTTCATAGAAAGTCTACCAAAGAGAAGAACACAAACATTATTTTCTGGGGTTTTTTTCTTTTTTTTGGAGGACAAGTGTCTAGATTATCGTCTAAACTTTATCTCAGGCTATGAAATCTTTGTAGATTTTTGTATGTGCTTTGTGAGAGTACAGGCAAAGATGCCAGTTTAGACTCCTAAGTACGACTCCAGGTACACAGAGAAGCCATCTTTTAATGTTGCAGGGTGTTGGTGGTCTTCCAATCCTCCATTTAAAAGCTAAAGATGATGCCTTAGCAAACAAACAGCTTTCAGCACACTAACATACTCTTTGGAGTCCTGAAATGTAGGATTTAGATGTGCTGTTGTGAACCTGTATTTATCTCCTAACACTGTAATATTAAAGAGATGAGACATTTAAAAACACCTAAAAATCTAAGTTCAGGATCAAATCCTTTGTTGGTATAAATTAATAAAGTAGTGTAATTGATGTAAAGTAATTATTTTTTCAGCTTTTTCTGATTAAGGACTAGGTTCCTGTATTGTGAACTGACACCAAATAATAGGTTTAATTTACTACATTTCCTTTCTTGGACCCTTTAGAAAGAGTTCAGGGAGACCTGAAGGGCCTGATAGATGGCAGTTCTTAAGCCACTGTTGAAGCACCCCATCCTTTGTTACTTCACAAGCCCAGAGAAGGCAACTGAAGCTTGTACCCTGAGGTGCTCAGTCACAAAGGCAGCTCAGTTCTCTGACAGTGGGGGAAAAAAAAAATAATTTAAAAAAAATCTGTCTTACCACCTACATAAAAAGATTACTGTACTTAAAAAAACCCAAAAAACCAAACAAGGCTGTTATGTATAGCCAGTGTTTGAGGGCATGACAGGGCTTATGAGAGCACAGATATTATTTGTAGGGAAATGTGTGGGATCCAGAGTTTAGTAGATTGTGGGGAAAAAATATTATCAATATACCTACTGGAAAACTCAAAAACTGTACTACAGATATTTAAAAAAAAAAAAAAATTGTCCTTGGTCTATTTAGGTAAAATTTTTAAACAATCCTTTTGAGATGTAAACCCTAAGTTCTATTTGCAGGAGAGTTAGATCCAATACAGGATTTTAGCAGGGCTTGTCTTCTAGATGAAGGGTCATTAGACCAAGAACCCAGATGGAGGTGTCCATCCAGATCCCCATAGGAATATCCTCTCTGACTATGAGAGTACCTCTGACTAAGAGAGTATCTCTGACTATGAGAATACGGTGTAAACAGCAAGCAATGCCACCATCTTTTCATCTGCATCCTGTCACATATGAAGAAAGGAGGATGGGTCACCACAGTCAACATTTTGAGAAGCATTCCTAGAGCAGAAGAGACAGAAAGGTCCTCTGAAGGCCTTAAGCATCACTTGATGCAATTTCTAGATCTTTGTGCAAAGCTTAGGTAATAGTCAGCTGGTCAGATTGGGGCAGCTATGTGGCTACATCAAGCAAGAACCTATGGAAAAGCTAGATCAGGTAAGAAGGAGATACAGGTCAATGCATGCAGTTTTAGAGGAAAGGGACTGCTGAATGGGGCTTTTTGAACAGAAGTATGGGCTTGAAGTCTGTTTAAATTCCATTTTAATGTTCAATGTCCTTCTCCATGACTTAAGACTTTTAGACGTCTGTGTATTATTGAAAGTCAATGAGAAGGGAGTCCAGAGTCACCAAAGTACTTTTTTCTTTATTGTTCTTTCCATAAGCCAGTGTGATGTCATTATTTATATCAAATACCACAGAGAGATTTTTTACAGCACACAGATCCAGGACTTTCATGTTGACATTATGTGAGTAAAAATACAATGTTACATGAGTTTTATAATCCTAGTAGAAAGAGAAGTTAAGTATTCTACTGGACCCTTGCAGCCATCTAAGCTAAATGAGAATATTAAATTCAGTGATTAGTTGGCGATGTTTTTTCCTCCTTCTGTGTACATAATTACTTTTTGAAAGGAACAGAAGTGATTTTTTAAATTATTTTTTGCCATGCAGGTTTTGTTCATTATTATTTGGCTGTACTTAGGAAAAAAGGATTTGTAGACCACAGTTGCTCTTTGAAGTACATCCAAGTTAATTACACAAGCAACAATATAAAAAACCCCATGATTCGAGTGATTTTTAACACAGGTTCCTTTTTTTCTTTATAGAAACTTTCTTATTTGTATTCTGAGGACATAATAAAATTTGTAGGATAAAAGGGAGTGCTATCTCAAATGGTATGTAAATGTTGGTAGTACACAGCTTGGAATGCAAAGGAAGGTGTGCACCTAGCAACTAACACTGTGACTCCTATTCTGTGCAGTCTCCTCCACTGGACAGAGATTCCATTTAAGTGCTGGTATTCCTAATTGCAGGAGTGTAGACCATTACACTTAGAGACCCTACATTTTACATTTCAAATTTTTTTCTTTCTTACACCAATTTGCTACTGCAGAAGAACTGCAACTTGCAATGGTTAACTCTGAAGCAGAGAGAAAAAGCAAAACACACATTCTGACATGTATCAAATATTTTCTAGTTTTGTGGCCAATCATACAACTTTTGGAACAAAATACAACTTTTCATACCTTCTTCCTGAAACTGAATCTACAATAGAAGGCTAATTTTACTGTGCAGTTCTCCATGGACTTTACAAGTCATCAAGCAAGAAGTTCATACGCACAATCAGGAAATGCAAAAGATTCAGCACAACGAGTTTGTATAGCATGGTACAGAAACAGAGTGAGGTTCACTCCAGAAAACTTAGTAGACACGACATAGTGTATGGGCAGGGATAAAAGGAATGGGAGAAAGACAAAGTGACCATGTGACTCTCTGTCTGAAACCAATAAGTTCATGTACAGTTTACCACTTATTTTCCATTAGAATCAAAGAATCATAGAATGGTAGGGGTTGGAAGGGACTTCTGGAGATCATCAAGTCCAATCCCCCTGCCAGAGCAGGATCACCGAGGGCAGGCCACACAGGAACAGATCCTGGTGGGTTTTGAAAGTCTCCAGAGAAGGAGACTCCACAATCTCTCTGGGCAGCCTGTTCCAGTGCTCCATTACCCTCACAGTGAAGAAATTTTCCCTCATATTGAGGTGAAGCTTCCTGTGTTCCAGTTTGTGCCCATCACCTCTCATCCTATCACAGGGCACCACCCTTCTACTTGACACCCACCCTTCAGATATTTCTAGACATTAGTAAGATCCCCTCACAGTCTTCTCTTCTCCAGGCTAAACAGCCCCAGGGCTCTCAGCCTCTCCCCATAAGAGAGATGTTCCAGTCCCTTAAGCATCCTCATAGCTTTCTGTTGGACTCTCTCTAGTATTTCCCTGTCCCTCTTGAACTGGGAAGACCAGTTCACACAGTTCACTGGGAACACCAGTTCACTGAACACAATACTCCAAATGTGGTCTCACTAGGGCAGAGTAGAGGGGAAGGAGAATGTCCCTTGACCTGCTGGACACACTCTTCTTAATTCACCACAGGATAACATTTGCCTTCTTGTCCGCAAGTGCATATTTTTGTTTCTTGGATAACGTTGTCCACCAGGAATCCAAGGTCCTTCTCTGTTGAGCTGCTTTCCAGCAGGTCTACCCCTAACCTGTACTGGTGCATGAAGTTATTCCTCCACAGGTGTAGGATTCTACCCTTGCCCTTGCTGAACTTCATTTGATTCCCCTTTGCCCAGCTCTCTGGTCTGTCCAGGCCTTACTGAACTCAGCCACTCTCCCAGTTTCAGATAATCATCAAACTTACTGAGGGTACACTGTCCATCCAGGTCATTGATCAAGATGTTGAGTAAGACTAGACCCAGTACTGACCCCTGGGGAACACTGCTAGCTACAAGTCTCCAACTGGACTCCATGCCACTGATCAAGACCCTCTAAGCTCTATTGTTCATCCAGTTCCCAACCCATCTCACCATTTACTCTTTTAACCCACGCTTCCTGAGCTTACCCACAAGGATTTTATGGGAGACAGCAACAAAAACCTTGCTGAAGTCAAGGCAGACCGCATCTACTGCTTTCCCTGCACCTACCCATTCAGTCACACAATCATAGAAAGCTCTTATATTAGCCAGATAGGACTGTCCTTTAGTAATTCCATGCTGGCAACTCTTGATAACCTTCTTTTATTCCATGTGCTTAGAGATGATCTCTAGAATGAGCCATTCCATCACCTTTCTAGGGATGGAGGTGAGGCTGACTGGTCTGTAATTTCCAGCGTCTTTCTTCTTGCTCTTTTTGAAGACTGGAGTGACATTGGCTTTCCTCCAGTCCTCAGGAACCTCACCGGTTCTCTATGATCTTTCAGAAATGATGGAGAGTGGTAGAGGTACAGCATCAGCCAGCTCCCTCAGCACTCATGGGTGCAGCCCATCGGGGTCAATGGATTTGTGCATGTTACATTTGCCCAAGTGATTTTTAACCTAGTCCTCATGGACCAGTGGAGAGTCTTCCTCCTTCCCTTCAAGCTTTCTCTCTCACTTCCAGGATTGGGTATTCCTGAGGGCTGATCATAGTAGTGAAGACTGAAGCAAAGAAGGCATGCAGTTACTTTGCCTTCTCTGCATCCTCTGTCACCAGGGCTCCCACCTCATTCAGCAGTGGGCCCACATTTTACCTAGTCTTCCTTTTACCATTGATATATTTGAAGAAGCTTCACTCTGCATAAAAAAAACCAAACAAACCAAACCAAAACAACAACCAAAAATGCTTTTCCATTACAAGTACTTCACAAAGCATAAGATCAACTGCCTCAGAATGCAGACCATTCAGGAGTGATGCCACCACCCTAATTTACAGGGGAACACCCTCTTGGAAGCAGCTTCCTTAGAGGTACTTTTCCCCAGGAGCAACTGTCTACCAAAACCACATGAGCCATACATAGGCTTATCAGGCACACCAGCCCAACACATCTGCTACCTTGTTCTCAGGTCCTGAAACCCAGCCTGACATTCAAGCCTCTTACATCAGCATTAAGGTAAGCTGTGCACTCTGGCAGAGATGCATCTCCTTTCTAACAGCACTGTATCCAGCTCTCCAATGTACAACAAAAGGCTCAGCCTAACAACAGCAAAAAAAAATGGATGAGTAACTCACATTTGCATCATGATTGACACTGCTTTAGTAGTTAACACATATGTCCTTGGCCAATTTTGTTATAGCTTGTATTCAGTAAACAGTACCAAGTATCTCCCTTTGCCCCTATTACCAATCAAAACAAGAAGTAATCACAAATTTTTATACTTTCGGGTAGAGGCAATCATGTACAATGTATTTCTGCAGCACCAAAAAGGAGACAATACAACTGCTAACATTTGTAAAGCATTTTGCAGAGATACAGGTCTAGCTAGGAAATCAAGATGACTTGGGCGTGCAGAAAGATTTGGCAGATTCTTCACATATTTAAGTGGATCCCAGTGCTGACCTGCAGAAATGAAGCTATCAAAATTCCACTGCAGCAGCAGGTAGCACAGAGACAACCACCTCTGCCAGCTATCTGTGCACTCTGCTCATTACACAGTCATGCCTTTGCTAGCAGTGCAGAGGCAGCTTGACAGCATAATAGACAAGTCAAGCTGTGAGATGAAGAGCCATACATCCTCCACTAATGCATTAAGTATATCCTAGGGCTTGATGCACTCAATTTAGAGATTCTACAGGTTCTCCAGCACCTACTACAGCTGTTGGGGGATCGCAGAAATTGCTGGGCAGCTCTTCCACCCAAAACATCCTAGATGTCAAGGTGGGAAGCTTCCATTTCTTCAGCTTCTACCATTTCTTTGAGAGAAGTCCACTCTAGCTTGGAAGCAATTTTACTTTCCAACTGCAGAAGACAATTTAAATGTGTGTCTCTGATTGAGAAGAAATTGTCTTAAAAAGTGCGTGGAGGTCATTAGGTTTATTTTGTTTATAATTGCGTATTTTTATTCTATATTATCCATTTTTAAGATTTATTTTTTTTAATTATTACTATTTATTCTGTTGAATAGAGTTTTCTCTGCAACTCGTTTTGAATTTTTGCCATTATAGTCCTTATTATATAATCTATATTATTTGATCATTTAAAGAGCCTGAAACAAGAAAACAAAGCACTTTGAAACAAAGCAGGTTACCTTTCATTACTGTGTATCATAGTCACACATTCAATTTCAAAGACTAGTGTGTCCAGTTAAGCATCTAATTATGTTGATCAATGTCCTTGTCCATTTAAGTACATGTGTCCAGAATAAGGTCGGTGTCTGTTTTTGCAGTCTTTTAAGTATGCAATTATTGATTATATATATTTTTAAACCTTCATGACCATGAACTGCATGTAATATTTCTTTTGACCTTCCTATTTCCTTAATACTTCTGCCTTCCCAAGCATCAGGTGTTGAGATCATTTAAATGCATAGAATAATTGAGTGCTCAGTTAAGTGCACAATAACCCAGGCAAATATTCAGTTCCAGATACCTTTTAGAATTAGTGTTTCTAAGTAACATGTATTATGTTTATAAATTATGGGTCTAAATAAAAATAAATAAACTAAATAAAAATAAATTCTTTCTTGGTATACATTTACCTCACATTATATATTTACATTGCATACTCAGTCCTTTCTAGCAGGGTCTTGGGAAGAAATGGATGACTAAGGAATGAGAAATTCTAAAATGCATAGATGTACATAAATCAAGAAGAAAGCAAAACTATCACTGTTGCATCTTAATTTTGTAAAAAGACAGCAAATTATGGCAAGTAACTTTTCTTCTGATGAGCTTTCCATGGTCTCTATTTATGGTAAAAACTTAGATTTTTTTTTTTTTTGTTTGTTTGTTTGTATTTTTTTAAAGCCCATTTTTTGGAATCTGTAGACACTTATTTCAAGAAGTGATATTTCTTGGATAGAAACTTCAAAACAGAACTCTATTTTATTCATTTGGAAGTATAAAAATCTTCTAACCAACATTATTCCTAAATACTTAGACCTCCTGAATGAGATATCTTACATATAGGGGATAACACTCAGTTATATGAATCTGAATACCCTTTGATTACTACCTTTGTTGCAGCTTAACAGTTTCAGAAGGCATTCATTCTATGTGTTCTATATATAAATTTAATTCTGCATCACTCAAGCCAAAATATATGGACAATCCACACAATGGCTAATCTCTACTGAATTCCTCAAAATTATGGGTTCCTAATAATTTGAATAACAGAAACCCATGCATTATGATAACCTGCAACAAATACTGAGCTAGCAGTATTAAATTACAACATGTCAGTTACTTAGGAAGTATTTCCAACTACAAACTTAATGTGAATTGACACATGGCAGATTTAAAGATTCTTTTTTGACCTGATAAAACTGCATATTTTGTAGAGAAAGTGTTTCATTATTGTCAACAGGTTCTGTTGGCATGTAAAAAATCCTCATTCAAACCTTTTCTTAGCATAGTAATCCTCAGGGGAAATAATCTACATCATTAAATTCCTACAACAAACATCTATACATATACTAAAAGGAAGCCAGATATGCATGCTGGATTCTAACTCCATTGAATATCTTCTGTATGCACTAGATGATAATATGCAACAGGGCAATGGATGAGAAACAATGCTAGTCATTCATTTAAAAAGTGGTAGTTCAACACTGCCTTCTCTCGTGACACATTAAATATGATAGGAAGAAGTGGCAGGGTGCTAATTACTCTAGTGATGTGATCCATTTTCTAAATAGCAAGAACATCAATAATTCATCAGAAGTGGCTCTTAAAAATTTAATGTCTGACAATACAAGCCTGACAAATAGGAAGATAATCTTATGTGTCTACTCGTTGGCATTCAGATGCTTTCTTTTCATTATAAAATATAAATGCATTGTTCCTACTTGAGGCAGTTTAGATTATGAAAGATGGCAGATGTATAATGTGTCTAGTTTTGATTGTTTCAGGTAGGAAGGCAGAACCCAGCAGACAGAAATGCAGATGTCACATATTTAATGAAAATGAGCTTTACAAATACATAATAAAATACTTAATAAAGTATTATACTTAATAATACTTAATAAAGTCGGAATGGTTTCTGCTAATAGTAGCAGCCCAATTATGTAGAAATGAGTATAGCTACATAAACATAAAAATACAAGAGTAATCAGGTGGTTCTGCTGGCTGAATACTGCACTTCTAGTTAGGAAAAATCCTCTGCTTATTCAGAAGAGCTTAATTTGGCTGTTAATGTTGGCATCAACATTTCATGAGGAGAGCATTAATGACTACAAAGTCAAAGTATATTGCAGAAATGGGCTGGTAAAGTGTTACCTTTGCTTATGTGAATTTCTAGCTTTTATATTTTGCTGTGTACATTGTAATGTAGACAAAAATAGTAAGTGATAAAAGCCTTTCTGTTTAGCATTGGCAGAGTGTAATTTGCAGATATGTATTGTTTGAATAGGAAAGGTTAGAAAGGTGTTGCTGTGTCTCTCAAGAAATTAGAACATAAGTACCTGCATAAACTACAGCTCCAAAGTAAAGCACTACAGCTCAGCTATTCAAAGGTATTTAAGCACTTAACTCCCATTCTGGCAAGTACATTTTCTCAAAATCAGTGACAATTAGGTGTTCAAATAAGAATGGCTTTGTGGATATGGGCCTATGTCCCAGACTAAAACAGGTTAAAAGCTTCAATTAGAGTGTAAGTGGATCATGATCTAATAGCCCAGCTACATGAAAATGGGTTTAGTAATGCTATTTCTCCCCTTAACTGCTCAAACAAAATTTTAATGAAGGTCTTATAAAACAATCTCACCATACACAAACTGCTTAAACCCTGAAATCCTTGAATCATCAATATTTCAGCCCTCATGATTTTTCTTAACATAGACCAGAGAGCTTTATGTTGTTGTCCCAAATGTAATCCTTCATTAAAATTTAGATTGATCCCTAAAGAAGATACTTCACACACTCTCACCTCTGAGAACTGATAATTTAATTTTATCAGTTATATGAGTAAGGTAGATGCTGAGAGTATGCTTGAACTATTTGCCACATAATGTGATGCACATAGCATTTTTGATTTTTTTTTCTAAAGTTTATGTGACATTAGCCACAATGCTTGGTTTCTGTTAAGCCAAAGTAATATGTTTCATATTACCCTGAGATGAATTCCTCTCACAAGCACAAGATTCCCATAGTCAAAGTGTAGCGTTAGGCCAGGACTAACTAGTACCTACAGAAACAAGTGGTCTTAAATTATTCTGTTTTAGGCTCTTGAAAGGGAACTTACTTTCCCTTATTTACCTACCCAGACAACTCGCAGGGTAGCTTAAGCTGAAATTCAAGACATCATACAAGCAGTCACTTTTCAAACTTTGTGAAAAAGGGAAATTATTTGTTATTCTGAGAATGGATTCACACAAGTCCAGAAATATTTTCTCAAAACTTAGCTCAGAACAGCTTATTTGAGAAGATGGGTAATCTTGTAACATGTGTCCACTGCAGAGCCAAGATCTAAATGAGCTGCATGCACATCAGAAAAATTGTATCTGTGAACTCTGCTGGAAGAGCAAGTTCTCGAGGAATTGTAAACTGTCAGAGAATCATGCCAGAAAAACTGTAGAAGAGATCATTCCAAACTCAGTTTGCATAGCGAGATAGGAAAAGGCCCTCAAAACCCTCTATAAAAGCCAAACAAACCACTAAAATTAATCTACCTAAATTACTCCAAGCAAGCCGTTCTCAAAGGCTTATAGTGTATCTGAAATATTAAAAGAAATAAATCCACACCACTTGTATAGAGATGATACTTTGCATTAAATCCTACCATAAATGCCCAGCCTCTATAATTAAAGGCTGACTTTAATGCTTTATCTTCTGTTTGTCTGGATAGTTTAAGGTTTATTAAACACTGTGGTTAACAGTTATCCAATGTTTATAATTGCTTTTTTTCCAAAAAAAAAAGAAATCATTTTTATCTTCTTTCCAGTCACTAAATCAATGTCTGGGAAAAATAAAGATACATTTTTGTTACTTTGAATTTATTTATTTTTATTCTTGTCATCTATGGGCATCCACTACACATACTGATTTGTAGACAATCCAGTCCCTAAGTATTAGAGATTACTTTGTGAAGTTTATGCCAACGGGAAAAAGAAAAAAGCACAGAAACTCTAGAGATAATTGCATCCATTCACTAGGGAATCAGTCCCTTCTGAATAGGAAATACAGAGGAGAAAAGAATAGCAAGAAGCAAAGATATCCATTGAGCCATGCCCTGTGACCCCATCACTTCTGACAACATAAGCAAGGTCATGAAAGGAGAGGTCACGCAAACTTGCTGTTAGTTCCACATGTGGTATGTTTTGATACTTTATTTATAGCTCATCATGTTTTCAAGGCAAAATTAATCAATGTCTCCAACTAGTGTTGTGAGAAATGAATTTTCACTGAACAAACCCCAACAAGTTCTACGCGGAAGAGAAGGACCAATAGGTCGGGCAGACCCTTCTCATAGGGAAGTGTGCTGCCTACCTAGAGCCTGGGTAAGGGATGTCACTAGGAAAATTCCTAGCCTAGTGTGCTCTACGGACTACTATCCATTACTGATCTTCCATGTAGGAGGAGAAGAAATAATTACTGGTAGTCCTACAACAATCAAAAATTACTTTAGAGACTTGGAATGAGTGGTACGATATTCTGGGGCACGAGTCATCTTTTATTCTGTTATTCCAACCAGTGGCAGAGACATTGGATTAAATGGCCAAATACAGTCTTTTAATACATGGCTCCGTGGATAGTGTCACTGCCATACATTTGGGCTCTTTGACAATGATATGATCTATTCAGCACCAGGGTTGTTGACACCAAACAGGAGACACCTGTCTCAAAGGGGAAGAGGGGTCTTTACAGAGGAGACTGCAGGGCTAATTGACAGGGCTTTAAACTAGATGTGAAAGGGGAGGGGGACAATGTCACCAGGCTTCCATGTGGCAAGCTGTGGGAGGACACAACAGTGTGGGAGCAATGGAGGACCAGTAAGGGCTCTCAGCCTGCTGCCCAGAAGCCCGCTGGGGGCAAAATAATGCAGTCAAAGTGTTGCAGAGATGACCCAGATCCCCTTCAGGTAGTAGCTGCAAACGGGGAAACATCAGGGAAACACCTTAAGGGAATAAAGGGGTGTTTCCCTGAAAGATGATACAGCCAACAGCCCAGCTGATGTGCCTCTACACGAATGCACAAAGCATGGGCAATAAACAGGAGGAGTGGGAAGCCACCATACTACTAGAAGACTATGACATAGTGGCCATTACTGAAACATGGTGGGTTGAATCCTATGACTGCAGTGTAGCTATCAATGGATACAAGCTATTCAGAAGGGACAGAAGAGGAAAGAGGGGTGAAGGAGTTGCCCTGTATGTTAAGAAATGGATTGAATGTGAGGAGATGTCCCTAAAGAATAGCCACGAGCAAGTTCAAAGCTTATGGGTAGGAATTAGAAATCAAGGCAACAAGGGGAACCTTGTGGTTGGAGTCTACTACAGGCCACCCTATCAAGAGGAAACTCTTGATGAAGTGTTCCTACTCCAACTACAGGAAGTAGCATGTTCGCAGGCTCTTGTCCTTCTGGGAGACTTCAACCACCCCAACATTTGCTGGAAAAGTAATACAGCAAGCAGTAGGCAATCCAGAAGGCTCCTGGAGTGCCTTGATGATAACTTCCTGAGGCAGAAAGTAGACAGCCCTACCAGAGGGGAAGCAACACTCGATCTAGTGATTGTCAATTTAAATGAGCTTATCAGGGATCTCAGCCTGGGTTGCAGTGACCAAGCACTGGTAGAATTCATGGTACTAAGGGTCAGAACTCAGTCAAAAAGCACAGTCAGGACCTTGAACTTCAGAAAAGCAAACTTCCAGCTCTTCAAGGAGTTAGTCAACAGAATATCCTGGGAAACAGTCCTTAGAGACAAGGGAGCAGAACAGAGCTGGCAGAATTTTAAGGACACTCTTCATAGATTGCAAGAGATCTTGATCCCCAGGTATAAGAAACTGAGCAAGGAAGGGAAGAGACCAGTGTGGCTGAGCCATGACCTACTGGTCAAACTAAAAAGCAAGAAGGAGCTTCACAGGCGGTGGAAGCAGGGACAAGTACCCTGGGAAGAGTATAGGGATGCTGCCCAATTGTGTAGGGATGAGGTCAGGAGGGCCAAGGCACTGTTGGAGCTGAACTTGTCAAGGAATGTAAAGAATAACAAGAAGGGATTCTACAGGTATGTCAATGAAAAACGAAAGATCAAAGAAAACATACCTCCCCTGAAGAGTAAAAATGGTGGGCTAGTAATAATGGATGAGGAGAAGGCTGAGGTTCTCAACAATTTTTTTTCCTCAGTCTTCACTGACAACCTCTCTCCCAACACCTCCCAAGTTAAACTGCAGTGTGTGGACCAGTGTGGTGAAGTCCCTCCCACTGTATGTCAATATCGGGTTCATAACCACCTAAGGAATCTGAACATACGTAAGTCCATGGGACCTGAGAAGAGTCAACCCAGAGTCCTGAAAGAATTGTCTGATGTAGTCGTCAAGCCACTTGCCATAATATTTGAAAAGTCTTGGCAGTCAGGTGAAGTCCCTGGGGACTGGAAGAAGGGACACGTTACACCCATTTTTAAAAAGAGTAGAAAGGAGGACCCTGAAAACTATCTCCCTGTCAGCCTCATCTCTGTGCCTGGGAAGATCATGGAGCAGATTCTCCCAGAGGGTCTAACAAGGCAAATAGAGAACAGTGGGGTGATGAAAAACAGCCAACATGACTTCATCAAGGGTAGGTCCTGCCTGATGAATCTAGTGGCTTTCTATGATAAGGTGACTACCTCCGTAGACAAGGGATGACCTATAGATGTAATCTATCTGGACTTCTGCAAGGCTTTTGACATGGTCCCCCCACAACATCCTACTTGACAAGTTGGAGAGAGGTTAATTTGATGGGTGGACTGTTCACTGGATAAGGAATTGGCTGGATGGTCACATCCAGAGGGTGGTGGTCAATGGCTTAATGTCCAGATGGAGATCAGTGACAAGTGGCGTCCCTCAGGGGTTTGTACTGGGACCTGTACTGTTTAATATTTTCATCAATGATATTGACAGCAGGATCAAGTGCACCATCAGCAAGTTCACAGATGACACCAAGCTGTCAATGGGCTGGAGGGACGGGATGTCATCCAGAGGGACCTGGATAAGCTGGAGAGGTGGGCCCACGTGAACCTCATGAGGTTCAACAAGACTAAGTGCAGGGTCCTGCACCTGGGTCAGAACAACCCTCACTATCAATACAGGCTGGGAGACGAGGTGCTGGAAAGCAGCTCTGTGGATAAGGACTTGATTTAGATTTAGATTGGATATCAGGAAGAAGCTCTTTACATTGTGGGTGGTAGAACAGTGGAATAGGCTACCCAGGAAGGTGATTGAGGCCCCATCCCTGGAGATATTCAAGGTGAAGTTGGACAAGGCTCGGAGCAGCCTGGTCTAGTTGAGGGTATCCCTGCTCACTGCAGGGGGGCTGGACTAGATGACCTTTGGAGGTCCCTTCCAGCCCTAGACATTCTATGATTCTGTAAGTTCTGACTATAGCTGGTTTGAGCCCTGGATTTCTAGGAAGTCCAGTATTTTAGAAATCAAAGGTAAAAAACACTTAAAGTGTTATTCAACAGCAAAATAGAATTAAATCATACAATAAAATGGATTATTCCATTATGACAGATTTGTACAGCATTTTATGTGGATATATTGTGTGGAATTATATTTGTATGTCTGCATAATATTACCTGTGTCTAAATATAGCTGGATTCTGTGTAGAAAATATAACATTCTCAAAATGAAAAAAGTTTTTCCCCTCAAAAATTGATACTGATATAGTCTCAAAGCTTAGTAATCCACTGTTCTGAATATTAGGAATGCCAAACTCTATTCTGCACAATATTCAATGAAAGGCTACTGAAAACATGGCTTCCCATTCTGTCTTAACATAGAAAACTTCTTTGAAGATATTTGCTAGTTTTCATTAGCCTAAATCACCATCACTTAGTGTATTACAGCTGCTTCCCTAAGGTGTTTTAACACAGGTTCCTTTTGTCTACACTGCAATCATTACTTTGCACTTCTTACCAAAGTCTTAGTAACTTTTTAATATTTCATATTTAATACATTTTTCTTTTCTCAATTTTGAAATAAAACACTGTTTCTGTTCAAAATCCTGTATATTTGGTATTCTTTGAGGTATTCGTTTGTGTCATTACCTACTGAATATGAATATAAAATCTAACAAGTTAACTTCAAAGAAGTTCTGAGTGTGCAGTTTCCAACTAGAATATCATTTGAAGCCATTAAGCCACCACAAAACAATTTGAATTAGTGTTTCTCTTCAGTATGGTATCAGATAGCATACTTGGAATCACTAAACCTTTTACTTTGGCTACATAAGTCCTGTAGGAACAAGTTAGGGACTTCAGAATACTTTCATTAGTTTGAAACTGAGACCATGTTCTGGAGATACACAGAACACAACCTTCTGTATCTGTCCTTTTGCCAACATCCACTCAAAGAGGCTGAGAGGTGAGAGAACAAGGCAGCTCAGAATCTTACAGGAGGGACTCTCAGCCCTGTACACAAGCCTCATATAGGGCACTTAATTATTTTTTTCTGTTTTTCACTCAAAACTGAATTTACAGTTTATTTTATATATCCTACAAATTTTTAGTAGGAAGCCACCTAAAGAAGACAATGAGAGATGCTAGAAAAAGGGCTGTACCTGAAATCTTACCTCTTCCCAATCTTAGGCACTGGATATAGAGATGGTCCCCTCTATGAGATCAGGCTTTTCACCACACATCTTTTGATTCAGGTATCTAACACTATTCTTTATTAAGGAAAAAAACAGAAAAACACAGAAAATTATAAAATAAGCAGCTCTATTCACCTGCCTCATTGTTTTGTGTTGAGTGAAATTCACAGAAAGAATTCACAGAAAAAAAAAAAAAAGAGACATCCAATTTGAGCCAGAAGGACTGAAACATGATGCTGGTGTCCTCAGCCTAAACCATTAGCTATTCAAGCATAGGGACACTGCTCCTACTGAAGCCATGATATGGCACAGGTAAGAGTTTAAGACCTGTAAATTTAAATTAGTCATACCTATTAACCAATTTGCATTTAACTAATAATTTCCAACCCACATCTAATTAAGTCTCTCAAGCTGAGTGTAGCCACACAAGCTCCTTCTATCATCAAAGGAGTACAAACACCAGCTGCTCTACAGAAGTCCCTCCCTGAAGGCCTCTCTCTGCATCACCATATTATATAGAGGGAGCAGAGGACAAGTGTTCTTTCAAGTATTTCCCTTAGATATCTAAAGCTTGCAGGGATGATACCAAACTATAGGATCAGTAAGCATAAACTGTTACTAAGTTCCTGGAGCCAACACCAGCACTTCTCTTATATTATCGAGAAACATGCCTACCACAGCAGGCTGAGTTACATCCATTCCTGAGGAATTTGATGGTATAAGTGGATTTCTCTGTGAGAAAATTCATTTATTCAGCCACCTGGTGAAAACTAGTGAATGACCTAGTATAGTTGCATATGACATAAATCTTTCTTTGACTTACTTTCTGTAATGCACCTGCCAGTCATGCACTGTGTATTGTAAGACTCAGATACCTCGAAAACAAGTATCTGTTCTTCAAGTGAAGAGGAAAAAACCCTACCATAACTTATATCTGCATCAGAGTTTATCAAGAAATGTGAAAGCTAGAAAACCTCCTTGCCTAAATTAGTGGATAGAATAAATTCACAGGTCAGTGACAAAGAAATGAAATTATTATGAATATTCAAAAGAGAATTGTGATGTTGAAGGCTCAGTATGTACTGTTAAAATCTTGGAGGTGCTAATTACTAATTCTGTTGCAGAGATAGGAAGTGTTCCGCCTTTGACTGTGAAAAAATAGTTCTGAACATTAATGTTTCCCTTTCAGACACCCAATGGTCAGCTTGATAGGTAGAAAATAAAGCTTCTTTTACAGACTTTACCATGTGCTCTGTTTCTGAAAAGATGGTCCATTTTTCACACCATTATGAACACCCTGATACATCCTCTTTCTCAATTCAGCAGTCACAAGAGAAGCACATAATTTTGATGGGCCCCTAACTAATGCTGCTTTCCACCCCTAAGTTTAAGTCCCCTTTCCCTTTCATTCTGCAGTCAGCTCTGCTGCAGGCTTATGTGGAGATGCCTTGAAGTCAATCAGTTTTCAAGCAGGTCTTCCAAGAGGTGGCAATAATGTTACTTAGCACGTGAGCATGTTCATAGGCAGGTGAGATATCTGCGTGGCAGTGGTGTGTCTAAAGCCTTGCACATGAGATATTAATGTGTCCTTACAACAGAGACTTGAATTTCTCATTCTCAATTCTACACCCTTGATATCTTCATCTCAGTTTTAAGACTGTTCATGGATCCTATCATCTGTCATGAGAAAGCCTGTGAAGGAAATGACACAGTTCACCTGGGATCAAAAATCCCCTCTGGAGGTGCTTATTTCTCTCTAGACAGAGAATAGAGAAACTCCTAATTTAGGTAGCCCAGTCAAGTGCTTAACATTTGTGACAATAAGCCATGTAAATTATCCTCTTTTCTTTTAAAATTGTTAAGAACTATAAACATATCCATTTGCTTAGGGAACAGTCATACCTAGCAGATTGTCCTAAAACTAAAAAATGTCCAGAGTAATGGCTCTGCAGAGCACAGCTATTCAAAATAATATTATTCTTTAATACCAGTAATGACATTTTTAAATCAATATGGAAACACCACTTGAAAGTGTCTGTATTTTTTTGTTTCTTCTTCAGGGTGCTCATGTTATCATAGTCATTCTATGGTAATGTTAACTCAGATCTTTTGGACATAACCCCAGATTCAACCCCTTCAAAAAAGCCCATGGATTTCAGCCAAACTACCTCCACTTTGCCCTTCACAATGTCACCTCTGTCCACTCTAAGTTACCTCAACTTTGCTGTCCAAACTGTTACCTCTGTCCCCTAGAGATTACCTCCAGTTTGTGAGGTATCCCCAAGATGAAACCCCTTCAATAAAGGTAATTTTATTGGTTTCTCCTCAATTACTTCAGTTTTTCCCTCCAAAATACTCATTCTGTCCTATAGAGATGACCTCAGGGTTTTTTTGGAGGTAAGCCAAATTAGTGCCTTTCTTGTGCTCACTCTTCCGCCTGATGCCACTCCTCTTCTCACTCAACGTAGCCTCACCATTCCATGTGATGAATGATGCCAGGGAAGGACAACAACATTGCAGTTAGGCCACAGAAACACCAACTCCTCTTCCTGAAGGAAGCAGGGAAATATATACCCCCTGTAGGGAACTCCCCAGGGCACCACCCAGCCACACACCCATCCACGGACCCCCCACACCTCCACAAAACCCTCCCATTTCCCCAGGTCTCATCAAAGCCACACAGAGTAGAGTTCTGGATGATGATGCTGGAGCCAGGTGCAGAGGCAGGCACCCTGGGCAAATCACAGAATTTCCTAGATTGGAACAGACCTTTAAGATCATCTATTCCAATCATTAACCTAACACTGAGAAGACCTTGACTAATCCCTCAGCACTCTGTCTACATGATTCTGAAATGCCTCCAGAGATAGGGACTCAAAAACTTCCCTGGGCAGGCTGTTCCAGTGCCTGATAACCTCGTCAGTAAAGAAATTCTTCCTCATATCTAATCTAAACTTCCCTTAGTGCAACTTAAGGCAATTTATTTCCATTCTATCACTTCTTACTTGGGAGGACAGACCAAACCCAACCTCCCTATAACTTCCTTTCAGGTAGTTGTAGAGAGTAATAAGGTCTCCCCTCAGCCTCCAGGCTAAACAATCCCAACTCTCTCAGCTGTTCCTCATAAGACATGTGCTCCAGGCCCTTCACCAGCTTTGTTGCCCTTCTTTGGATACGTTCTAGTGCGTTCTTGTAGTGAAGTGCCCAAAACTGAACATAGTACCCAAGATGCGGCCTCACCAGTGCCAAGTACAGGGGTAAAATCACTTCCCTGGTCCTTCTTGGCCACCTGGGCACACTGCTGGCTCATGGTCAGCTGGCTGTCAATCAACATCCCCAGGTTCCTCTCTCCTGAGCAGCTTCCCAGCCACTCCTCCCCAGGCCTGTAGTGCTGACAGGGATTGTTGCAGCCAAACTGCAGAACCCAGCATTCGGCCTTATTGAAATTCATACCATTGTCCTTGGACCATCAATTTAGTCTGTCTAGATCCCTGTGCAGAGCCTCCCTACCCTCGAGCAGATCGACACTTCCACCCAGCTTGGTGTCATCTGCATTTCCAGAGGGTGCACTCGATCCCCTCATCCCGCTCATCAATAAAGATATTAAACAGTACTGAGCCCTGAGTCACACTACTTGTGACTGGTCACCAACTGGATCTAACTCCATTCACTACCACTCTTTGGGCCCGGCCATCCAGGCAGTTTTTTACCCAGTGAAGCATATGTCTATCCACACCATGAGCATCCAGTTTCTCCAGGAGAATGCTGTGGGAGACAGTGTCAAAGGCTTTACTAAAGTCCACATAGACAACACCCACAACCTTTCCCTCATCCACTAAGCGGGTGACCATGTTGTAGAAGGAGATCAGGTTAGTCAAGCAGGACCAGCCCTTCATAAAACCATGCTGACTGCACCCAATCATCAGATTGTCCTGCATGTACTCTGTGATGGTACTCAGAATGATGTGCTCCATCGGCTTCACCAGCACCAAAGTCAAACTGACAGGCCTGTAGTTTCCCAGATCCTCCTTCTGGCCCTTCTTATAGGTGGGTGTTACATCAGCTAATTTCCAGTCTGCTGGTACCTCCCCAGTCAGCCACAACTGCTGAAAAATGCTGGAAGGTGGCTTGGTGAGCACCTCTGCCTGCTCTCTCAGAACTCTTCGGTGAATTCCATCCGGTCCCATAGTTGTGCACATCAAAATGGTGCAGCAGATTGTGGCCATCTCTTCCTGGATCACGGGGGGATCATTCTGATCCTGGTCTCTGTCTTCTAGCTCAGGAGACTGGATTCCTAGAGTACAACTGGTCCTATTACTAACAACTAAGACAAAGGTAGCATTAAGCATCTCAGCTTTTTCCTCATCCCTATTTTCCATGTTCTCTCCTACCTAGTTCCTCCTGCATGTAACAGAAGATGGAGTGTCTTCCTGGCCCTTCTTTTACTGCTAACATATTTATAGGATTTTTTTGTTGTCTTTTACAGCCAAAGCCAGATTAATTTCTGGCTGAGATTGGGACTTTCTAATTTCCTCACTGCATAGCCTCACTACATCTTTGTAGTCATTGTGCATGGCCTGCCCCTTCTTCCAAAGGCCATAAATTCTCCTTCTTTTTTCCCCTGAGTTGCAGCCAAAGCTCTCTGTTCAGCCAGGCTGGTCCTTTTTGCCTCTGGCTTGTTTTATAGTCCATGGAAACAGCCTGCTCCTTTACTTGTAGGACTTCCCTCTTGAAGAGTATCCAGCCTTCCTGGACTCCTATGCTCTTTAGGCCTGCCTCCTAAGGGACTCTGACAAGCAGTCTCTTAAATAAGTCTAAGTCTATCCTTCTGAAGTCCAACATGGAAGTTTTGCTGCCCCCCTCCTTACTTCTCTATGAATGGAGAATTCTTGTCATTTCATGTTCGGTGCACCCTAGATGGCCTCCAGTTGTCAACACCCCAAACAATCTTTCTCTGTTCACAAAGATCACCAGCCTGCAGCTGGGCAGGCAAAGCAGTGGCCAAAAAGGCTGCACAGCCCTGCTCACAGGCTGCTCCAGCCACTGACTGAACTTCAAGTGCCTGGGACTCCAGGGTACTGGCCAGGCCCTGACTTACAAGGTAGCCCTGGTCCCAAAGTCCTAAAAAGGCCCCTTCTCTCCACTGAGCTCAGGGGCACCCTGACCCACCCTGCTAACAGGGCAGTCTCCCCACACAGGCTGCGAGCTGAGCTCAAAGGTTCTCAGACCTGGAACCCGATTACAGGCAAGTCGATACGACACCCAGGGAACTCCAGAGCCTGACCTTCCCCCACAGCCAGAGAACAGCATCCAGGCACTGGAGCTGCATGGACAAAGGCTGGGGGGCCAGGGCTCCAGCCTCAAAAACAAGGGGGCATATGCCTGGCCCCCTGCCTCTGAAAGGCTGTGGCCAGAGACGCCCCACTGGTTACAGGGCAGGGGAGTCTCCCTCCATGCACCGGCTGAGTTCTGGGGACACCCCCACACCCCTACTTACAGGGTGGGCCCCTTGGTTCAGCACTCCCAACAGCCGCACAGAGCCCAAGGCTCCAGCCTGAACCCCAGTTATGGGCTGGCCAGCCTGGCTGCAGCACAATAAACATCATGGACGCCTTCAGGAGCCCAGCGAGCAACCCTGACCCCAGTCGTGGGGAGGTCACCCCAGGTGAAAGAGGCACCTTTCAAAGGCCTGCGCCCTGCAGCACGGCACTTCCTCAGCCTCCAGCCTTTCAAGGGCCATGGAGGGCTTGCTCCTCTCAGCTGGCTAAGACAGCCTCCCCAGCCCTGCTTACAGGTTGCTTGGGCTGCTCCAGGGGACACAGGAGGGCTTCATGGATGGTGACACATGCCCCAGGGGCAGGGCTGGCACGCTGGCAGCTTCTAGCAGTACAGGGAGCTGCACAGGAGAGGCAGAGCCCCGGGCCCTGGCTACAGGCGGCTCACCTTGCCTGTGCTACCACCAAGCAGCTTTGCTTCATCCTTTGCAAAAGGGGCAAACCCATACGCTCCTCAGCCCACAGCCTCCAAGGGAAGCCCCCTGTTACCACACACAGCCTCTCTATCCTGCCGGGGAAGCTTAGGCTGAGCTGCATCACTTTGAAAGGAGACCTAAAGGACAAACACACACGCACGCACGAGGATAACCATGCAAACAGAGTGTCCCAGAAGAAGGAGCCAATGGCCTCGCAGCCTTACCCATGAATAGGAGAGGAGAGCCTCAGACCTGCACTCCTGTCTGCATGGAGGCCACAGGGGCCTACACACGCCAAGGGCCTTCATGGGAACACACCCCGGGCAAATCCCAGGGGTGGTGGCACTCCCTGCCACCAGCAGGCAGAAAGCCATTGCTGGGGCCAGGGAGAGGCCCCTGCCCTGCTTACAGGGGGGCCTCGGGCTGCAGAGAGCTCCATTTCCCCCTTGGGTGTGGAGGTTGTGGCTCTCACCCTCCTTACAGGGTTGCCACTTTTCCTGGGCAGCCAGAGGAGCAAGACAGCAAAAGGCCAATGACAACAAAAGGCCAATTACAGTAAAAGCGAAGACTGAGCCCTGGCTATAAGGAGGTCACCCAGCAGAAACAAAGCTGGCCAGGACACCCCAAAGGTGCCCTCCAGGCTCTCATGTGACCACACCCTGCTGACATCAGGGAGAACCCCTTTGCCCAGAGTGCCCTTCTCAAGCCCTGCTCTTCCATCTGTTGCCACTCCTCTTCCCGCTTGCTCTTGCGTTTCCAGTCCACCCCATGCCTCTTCTTTCTTCTCCAATGGCTGATGCCAAGGAAGGAGGAGGACACAGGCTGCAGAAACACCAACTCCTAACCACTACACGGCAACTTACCTGTCCGAAACGTCACCTCAGCCCGCCCCAACTTACCTCAGCTTTTCCCTCCAAAATGTTCTTTCTTTCCCCTAGAAATTACCTCATATCTGTTGAGTTAAACATGTGAGTCACCCCTTTCAAAAAAGGGCATTTTCTTTCACCTACATTACCTCTGGTTTTCCCTCCAAAATGTCACCTTGTCTCCCCTGAATTACCTCAGCATTTCCCTCCAAAGTGTTCATTCCATCCCCTAGAGGATACCAGATGTTTTGGAGGTAACTCCTGAATTCACCCCTTCACAAAATGCTATTATTATCATTTTGTTTCATCTAAATGACCTCTGCTTTTGTGTTAAAAGTCACCTCTGTCCCCCTATCTCAACTCAGCTTTCCTTACGGGAAAATGAGGATGCAGTTAGGCTGTAGAAGCTCCAACTTCTCCACCTGAAGGAAGCTGGGAGCTCTACACCACCTGGAGAGAGCTCCCCATGGCACCACCCAGCTGCCTGCACACCCCCCACCTCTGCACAACCCTCCCACTTCCCCTGGTCTGACAAAATGTTAATTTTCCCCCTACACATAAACTCAAATTTTTATGAGATTTATCCAAATTATTCCAGATTCAAGCCTTCAAAGTAATTAACTTTTTTTTTTTTTTATTTCACTGCACCTACCTCGGATTTTCTCTCCAGAATTTCATTTGTGATGTAGCCATTACTTTCTCTGCCCTAGTGATACCTCACCTGGAGTATTGCACCCAGTTCTGGGCTCCACAGTTCAAGGGGGACAGAGATCTACTTGAGAGAGTCCAACAGAGGGCTATGAGGATGATTAAGGGACAGGAACACCTGCCTTACAAGGAAAGGCTGAGAGACCTGGACCATTTTAGTCTGGAGAGGAGAAGACTGAGAGGGGATCTAATTAGTGTCCATCAATACATGAGGGCTAGGCATAAGGAAGGCAAGGACAACCTCCTTTCAGTTGTGTTCTGTGATAGGATGAGGGACAATGGATTCAAGCTCGAGCACAGGAAGTTCCACCCTAACATGTGGAAGAACTTCTTTACTGTAAGGGAGCAGACTGCCCAGAGAGGTTGTGGAGTCTCCTTCTCTGTAGACTTTCAAGACCTGTCTGGATGCATTTCTGAGTGATCTACCCTAGTTTTGGTCCAGCTCTGGCAGGGGGGGTTCGACTCAATGATCTTTGGAGGTCCCTTCCAACCCCTAACATTCTGTGATTTTGTAAGGAAAAACTCACACTTTGCTAGAAACACACAATTTCTGATAATTTATAACTTTATATGTGAAATAAACAGAATAATACAGTTAAAATCTACCTTGATAACTCCTCTTTTATTGCTTAAGTTCCTCCTGGAAAGTCTTTCCAAACACATGAAGGACAAGAAAGTGATTTGGAATAGTCATTGTGGATTCAGAAAGGGGAAATCATACTTGACCAATATGATAGCCTTCTACAATGAGGAAGCTATCTTGGTGGATGAGGGGAGAGCCATGGATGTAGTTTACATCAACTTTAGTTAACAGGGTCTCCAATGTGATCAGTAGCAGAAGGTCTAGTTGGACGCAAGTTATGAGTACTGTATCCCAGGGCTCACCATTGGGCCCAAGACTGTTCAATATCTTCATTAATGACCTGGACAATGGGACAGAGTGCATTCTCAGCCAGTTCACAGATGATACAAAAGAAGGAGTAGTAACTAATATACCAGATAGTTGTGCCACCTTTCAGAGGGACCTGGACAAGCTGGAGAATGGCTGACAGGAACCTCATGAAGTTCAACAAGAGGAAGTGCAAAGTCCAGCACCTAGCGAGGAATAACCCCATGTACATGCTGAGGACTAACCAAATGGAAAGGAGCTTTGCTGAGAAGGACCTTACAGTCCTGGAGGACAATAAGGTGACCATGAGCCAGAAATGTGCCCTTGAAGCAAAAATAGGCCAACAATATCCCCAGATGCTTAAGAAAGATCATTGCCAGCATGTGGAGGCAAGTGATCCTTTCTCTGCTCAGTATTGATAAGGCCACATCTGGAGTGCTGGATCTAGTTCTGTTCTTCTCAGTACAAGCAAGACATGGATTTATTTGGGTCAGTCCAACACAGCGCTGCAAAGATGGTTAAGAGAGTGGAGTATCTCTTATACAGGCTGAGTGATCTGGGAATGTTCAGCCTGGAGAGGAGAAGGCTCATGGGTGATCTCATCAATGTGTATAACTACCCAATAGAAAATGACTCCTCTCAGGAATACCCAGTGACCAGACATGAGGCAATGGGCATAAATCAAAACACATGAAATGCCATCTGAAAATAACAATACACTTTTTTTACTGAGAGGATGATGAGACACTGGCACAGGTTGCCTGGAGAGGTTGAAGAATCTCCACTGGTAGAGATATTCAAAGCCCAATTGGACTGAACAACCTGCTCTGGCTGACTCTGCTTGGCTGACTGGCTGACTCTGCTTGAGCAGAGAGGTTGGACTAGATGATCTCAAGAGAGATTTGTATAACTAATCTATTTATATGGTTTTAACTAAATAAAATATAAAATAATAGTAATTGTTTAACTAACAATGTCTTATATACTTTCCTTTTAACCTGAAGAGTAAAACCTGAAGAGAAAAAATTGAATGGACAATAATGAAGCATTCTCCAGGCAGGTAGATGGAATCAGATGAGCAACAATAATTCAGACTAGCTAAGCATCTTCTGCCACATCTTAAACAGCTTGAAGTCTTTTGTGGGTATGTACAGAAGAGCTACTACAGTACATACAGGTAAAGAGGAAAAGGATAAGGTAACAAAGTAAGCCAAATTCTATCACTTAATGGCAAAAACATTCCATGGAGCACAAAACTCCCTGGAGCCAGTAAATGCAGGGTCAGAACTGGGGCTTTTGCTAGCATAGCTCAAAAGGGGAAAAACAAAAATAGCAGGAATATACAACTGAAAAATGGGGCAAAACCTCTTAAGCCAGAATGCATCTTTTAAGCTGTCTAGCAAAGTAGTCTCTTTCTCAAAGTCTTGCATATGATATATAAGACCTGTTGTTTCTAGACACTCTCTAAAAAAATTCCTTTACCTTACATTCTTCTAAGAATCCATTAATCCGTTCTTAACAACTACAGCATTGCGTCTGGAATTCGCATTTTTGTCCTTCTCTAGGGTTCCCTCTTTCTCTGCCTCAGTTTCTCATTTGTTACATGGGCAAAATAACATCTTCAAACTTGAGAGGAATGTTGCTAGTACAATATATTAAAGGTTGAGGTTTTTAGATATATTGATACAGACTGTAAATATGATAAGTAGTTCTATCATTTATATTTATAAACACAGGAATGGACATAATAATACAATTATCTTTGAATTCCACTTTCAGAAAACCATGGTGCTATTTTTAACCTGTTTACTCTATTCCCACAGGAAAAATGACATCTGTATTACAATCTACAAGAAAATAAACTAAAATTAGCATTTTATCTTTCCTGTATCATTCTCATTTCTCTCTTGTCTGCTCATATGCTGTATTTTTGAGTTCCATTCATCCTATTTGCATTCTTTTTGAATTAACCTTTATCCTGCCAGGCTCTCCAGTTACATTCTTTTATTTTAAAATAAATAACAGAAAATGAGATGTTTTGGGGCTGGGGGGACTGGGAGGTTCTGCCCACTACATGCTAGCATTGCCCTGTATTAGCATGTGTTCTCAAAAAAGTGGAAGCATGGCTGAAGAACTCGAAAAAGTACTCCTAAAAAAAAAAATGCTACAAACCTAAAGCTAAGCCATCTGGAGCAAGAGCGTTGCCTGCCATGAACTTAAATACCTCAAACTCTGAAAGGTTTTCAAGCTGAATGAATTCACATCTGTCAGAGAAACAGGCAGACTTTTATGTAATGGAATTCAACATAGCAATTAGATGCAATTAAAATTCTAATTAGAGAGCCATATCTACTGTTCTCACAATCATGTGGGATCATTTTTCTCTGGTACAGACAAAAGTGAAGGCCCAGTCTAGAATGGAGATTGATCTTATATCTGCTGGTAACTTCTCCTGGGGAGAAGAACTTGTCCCTTCCCTAGGAATGGCTCTTCCTGCCTGGCACATCCCAAGGGATGGCCAGCTACTGTTGATCCCAGAAAGCTATTTATGGTTTTGAAGCCCAAGAGCAATCATTTCAGGTTCTTGGCTATATATCTTTACCAAATAAGTTTACCTGCTTTCCAGCTTGCTAGCCTAAACTCTCTATTAATATACAGGTTATATAAAAAGCAAGATACATGCTGGTTATGAATGCTGATACCCACTGGAAATCTGAGTCATCTGTGTCTGATTTGATTGATCCAGACTATAGGTGGATACTGAGGCAGCATCACTGAAACTTCAGTCTAGGAGTCTGAACTGAGGTCTCAGCCAAGTGAGCCAAAGCTACCCAGTGTGTGTATATTCAGCATGCGGACATATTTGGAGAGGCAGTAAGGTAAAGGGGATTCTAGTGTTCCCCCTAGAAGCATCAGCTGGCATTCTGATCACTCAGTAATAAGATAGAGGACTGCATTGCCAATGCTGCTATAGGGGCTGAATGCTCTATACACTGACTGCATGCACATCCTCACTGAAGATTAGATTATTTTTGGTGTATTTCTACGATACTGTCTCTCTCTTCATCAAAACTGCAATTTTCTGTGTTAAATCTTTAGAGTTAACATATATGTGAAAATGAATATGGTATAGAGTTCAAAGATTAAAAAGCAGCTAAAAAGGCATATTTAACCTATTGTCTTTTCACAGCAAGGAAAATTGATGTTTAATTATGCAAATCTAAAAGAAAGTAACAGTATTCAACTCTGTTTTCTTTAGGAATTTTAGAAATTATAACGTGTGTTTCTAGATTTATTGATATTTGATTAAGGGGTGATTTTAACAAAGTACCTGATCAAATTACTCTTAACTGCAAGAGACCTAACAATATCTTTCTTGAAAGCTTTGGATTTAAAGATATGAATGTCTTTATAGAAGAGCATGACAAAGCCTTACTCATCTTGACAAGTTCAAGGCAACAGTGGATGATTTCTGAGAGAAAAATCTGTCGCTACGGTTTATGTAGTACTGAAGGGAAGTGCCAGTAAATAAGCCACTGAGTAAGTATTCAGAAACACAGTGGTATTGTTTGCATCTGTTATGTAAAATCTTTTTCAATAACTGTAATCAAAGAACACTAAGCTCATGAGCTGTCATAATAGAATGACAATGTATTTATGCACACAGGCGTAGCCTTATAATTTTAAAATCGAGCCTTCAGTAAAAGAAAAGACAGGAAATTAAAAATAAACATCACTTCTGAATTCCCTTTCTGTTCCCAGGCAGACCTGCATGAGATAATTGTATGATAATACAACCAGGATGCTATATAACACCTCTTACAGTTTAGCAAGAAACCAATTCATTACCACTACATTTAAATGACTTTCAACATGTTACAGATAAATTTATGTAATCAGCTACTTTAGTTATTTGGCTAGGAATACTGGGATTCTCCTGTGGATGACAAATCTGAGGGAATAGAGTTGTTACAAAAAGACTACTCTCTGACTATATCTTTTTATGTTAACAGAAGACTGCCAGAATTAGTCTATGTCCTCTGAGGTTCTCCCCAAGCCTCCAAACTAGAAAGTAAACACATTAGCTGTGACTTCCTTAACTTGAATTTCAGATAGCTTGCTTCACTCTGCAGCTGGGTCGACTAAGAAGATATGTGCTAGCTGTTTCTATAGCTCAGCTGACAGAAAAAACATTGTCAGGCAGCAGTAACACACCCAACACCTACCACAAGCTTGTACCTTGCATCGTGCACAGGTTTGCTTTTAGCTCATGTATCGTGTATTGAAAAATACATCAACTTAATGATAAATATAATTCACCATAAATACTGCTTTTTCAAAAGTCACAAAAGATTCACAAGATGAGCCTAATGATGAGACACCTCAAATCAAAGATAATTATCGGATTAATTTTAAAGTGGTTAAAAAGCATATTTTAGAATGTAAGGCCCAACTCACCATAAAAGAGACTCAAAATGGTGATTTTCACTGCTGTGCAGCTAAACTAGGATACAATTCCAATTCTTCTTTCAGCAAGTCTCCCCAGGCATATCAGACAGATTGCACTAAAGCTATTCAGTTGTGACCCATAACTGCTATTTTTGCACATTATCATTTAAATGAGACACAATATATTGTGGTCTTGAAAAACTGCTTTAAAATTGTTTGAGTTCAGTTGCATACACCCCCTTCTTCAGAATACTTCTCAGGCCATCTGTTACTCATGTCCTAAAAGATAGAGGTACCAGTGCCATGTTGTTTCACTACTTTATATAATGGGAGTGACTGGGCTGCAGTCATCTCAGGACTCTGGAAGACAAATTTGGAAAGACAATCTTCTGCATTATTTTATTAAATGTATGGTCTTCTGATCCATGTTAACAGCTACAATAACTCCCACAAATGTGTTAGGAAAAAAATCCACTATTATTCTGCTATTAGGAAAAAACTGACTAACAGGCATATATGGGTTTTCATGTCTAGTTCATACAAATTTAAAGAACAAAGTTTGTCATTAGTGTAAGCAAGGAGATAATTTGCCCAAAAGCTCTAAAACTCATGTGCTAACAAGAAAAATGTGACTATCAATATTAAGTCTTTGTTACGTTTCTGGAGCATGGGCAATGTTGTATCAGCTGAACAGAAAACTATCATCAGAAAATTGCACAGGGGAAAAATTAGTACTGCAGAAAATGAACCTACATCTAAAAAGATTTTTTAAAATGCTATACAGATTAGCTTTAAATGTGTAATATATATTTATTTGGATAATAAGCATATTCAAAATACAAATATGGTAAGTGGTGCATATATACTAAAATCAGGTACATAGGGTATCTGCATTCATTAAAGTCCTGTCTCAGTAAACCCTTACTCCTTGCTTCCACCAATGAGGTTTATAGCAGCCACTAGGAGATCCTTGCTTTGTTGAGTCCACACTATGTGGCCTGTGCAACAAATCAGGGAAGCTGAGAATCTTGAGTCAAATGCAGCAAGCCCCCTACAGCACAGGGTTTAAAGGTTGCAACAACCAGTGAGTTGAAGTGCTTTAAAGATGGGAGGTTATCTTACTCTGCTACCTTGAATCATTGCTGATGCAGAAGAGTCTAAAGCAAAAGCAAAGTCTATTTGTATATTTTGAGATTGATAAATATAAAGTTACAAAGATTTACAAAGGCAGATGTTTGAGAGAAAAGACCAGAATACATATGGCAGCATCACATCCAGACATCTCCCTCTCGCCTTCTGTCTCCAGCTGACAAATTCCAGGTATTCCAGTTATATATGTAGATAGTCGATCCCAAAGCATAGTCAGGCCTTCAAGGGTGCATTTTATGGAGAATAAATGTTATGACCATGAGGTTGTTACAGTCAACTCTTCTCATTCTTTTGCCCCTTGTTTTCTGAAAATTACTGTGCCTGTGCTCGGCTAAACCCTACACAAATTCTTAGCCCATTTTAAAGATGAGTAGAATTTCTCACATGCACAGTCAATAGCCTAGTCCTATGAGAAAGCTTTCATGCAACATGCTACCAGACTGTTACTGAGATCCGACAAGATGGTAACCAGAAACTTTGAGGGGATTATGGGCTTGGAGGTGATAATTCAAGGCCTTGCCTTTTAGAGGTAGAATGACAGACCTTTGAGCATAACTGTTGTTTTCAGCTGTTGTAAAGATGATACTTCCTGGGGAAGTGCCCAGACTGCAAAGTAAAAAAAAAAACCAAACAACAAAACAAAACAAAACAAAAAAATACCACAAACTTATTTTTAGTTTATTTAATTAAAATATAAGAAAAAATATTATTTGGGGTGGAAGTTATATTGTATTTATTTGGAGGATTTTAATTAAAAGTCTTGGATTCTAATTCTTTTGTGCTTAACAAAGATCTCATATACTAACCTAGAAATCCCATAGGCAACTTACACATTTTAATAACCCAGAAGCAGGTTCCTATGGAGTGTTGTGAACTGACATATCTTTGTATCAGATTATCCAGGCATTTATTACGTGCACTAGTCCTCCAAAATTTTTCAGGTTTTAATCTTTAACAGATCTACAGACTGGACTCATAAAAGACCTTCACTGAAATAAATATAAAAATAGAACATATGACTAATTAGAAAAGATTGCCTTTTTAAATACTTCCTTGGCTATCTGGCTATGCTAATTTTCATCATCCTTTTCCCTGTAGTTTAAAAGTACTGTATTATTACCATTCCCCAGAGAGTTTATTAAATAGACTGATCTTATGTTTCAGACAAAAAAGGGAGGCCTGATAAAATAAATAAATAAATAAAATTTTAAACTTTTCTTTTTACCAACTAATTTTCATGATAGTTTCAGTATTCTCCTTAATCTTTTCTGCATGACCATGAAAGAGAGAAGAACTGACAAGCTTTACAAAGCATTACAGCTCAATGTACCTTCAGAAAAGAACTCCATTAGCCATGCTCAAACTTACCCACACATCCCAGTGAGATGAATGTGATCTGTGAGTAAAACCTCAATGTTGAGAAGCATTGCTATTAACTACAGCTCTGGTTTTGATCTGGCAGTGTTACCAGTTAATAACCCCAACAAAAAAAAAGAAATACAGTTAACAATACCCTTGTATCTATTTAAGCTATCAGAGCTATCATTGTTAATAGGCACCACTCTTTGGACACCAGACACCCTAATCAGCTACTTGTCCATTTTCAAATGAAGCTGTCTGCAAGTGTCTGAAAAGTTATGTCCTCGAGACTAGCAGGTTCAATGTGAACAAGTGATTACTACTGATTTTTTTTTAACTGGTATTGAGTTTGTTTTTCAAGGAACAGTATAGAATTACTGTGTGATCTCTGGCAGTGATTTATAGATGTTCTGCTATATATTTCCCATTTCCTCAAACTAAAAAATTGGAAGAAAACCTTTATTTTATTTTGCAATATGTGTGCCTATCTCAAGATCAGGCTACATTACTCAACAACATTATGAACAACATTTTTAATAGGCTTTGCATAAGCTTCTCAATATATCACTACGGAAATTCAAGAGGACATCCTAATGTATGCTTTGTGAAAAAAGAAACAGAACAATGTTCAAATCATCAGGAAGGCAGAGGATGCTTTTTAATATAATGAAATTTTAATTTTTTTTTTACAATAAAAATATTGTACAAGACTATTTCCATGGTTATTTTACTTACCCTGTTCCTAAGTTATGTTTCCGTTCTGTTGTAAAGTTGCTGTTGCCAGAAATCAACTGAATACTATTACTGTGTACTTGTTCAATGCAGGGCATTTGTTACCTTTAATGTTTAGAGGGTCATACTAAGAGCTCCTGCAGCATAATAAATATTTTTATTATTCTTATCGGTAGATTGTTGCTGGGGAATCTCAGTGGCTACTATTTAGAAAATATGTCAACTGTTTTATGAAAAATACCTAGTAGAGAATAGTTGCTGCAGTGAAAAGTTTAGTCAAAACAGCAGTTTAGAAGAGAAAAATTTGGATTCGGAAATTATCCTACATATAGAAAACATTGTTGGATACCAGCAGTATAAAGCACAGCTAGAAGTGAGGAGAGCAGTAGAACTAAAATAAAGTAACAAAATTATATGAGTACCAGTAGAAAATGCTGTATGCACTAAGCAAGCTGAAGAGCTACCTCATAGTTTGTGTCAACACCAAGAAACATTGCTGGACCAGCAGTTTCCTTTTTACAGATGTTTTCCTTTGACCTTATTAGTTTGGCTTTTATAAAGACATAGCTGTCAGATTCAGAGCAAAAATGGAGAAAGTGTTGATTGTATCATATTATTCACTATTGCAAGGTCTTCCTTTCTTATTTTTGTCCATATCAGCACTGTTTTATATCAAATTAATCATTTGGTCTGATTTTCAGAGCAACAAAAGATTTACAGCAGGGGTAAAATCAATACAATAATGTAACTTAGCATGAATACTTGTACTTGAAAAACTCATGCTTTTAATTCAATACTGAGCTACAAAATACTGCTTTCATCATTCCCAGTTGTCTTACAAGATTTTCTACAAGATTACAGAATTAATTCACATGTATTTTTATTTTATTTAGTTTTCAGTAGCATTATCAATAGTCATTACACTGCTCCAAACACTCTGTCTTTACCTGAACTTCCCCAAATGAATGCTAACAATTGATATTAATAGCAGTTATGAAGTGGGACAATCCACAGATGGATAACAGAAATCTCCAAAAGGTTTATTATGCTCTTGAAAGGAGATTCAAATTTGTTCTGTAGGATTGGGGGTGTGGGTGTGTGTAGTCAGCCTGTACTGCCACATTTAAATGCTTTTTTCCTTTCCTCTAGCAAATTTTATGTCTCTGTATTAGCATACTCACAGACACTTAGGTAGTTATCATTAGCTATTGCTCTAAACAGATACTTTTTTGGAGTCATTATCCTTAACACTTCTTCATAAGTAAATTTTTTATTGTGTTGCTTGATGGTCTAAATTCTCTTGTCCATGCCCAGTGTAGACATTTGGATTATGGTTTAGTTGCCCAATCTTCTCTGATGCATCCTCAAGGGAAGACCCGCATCAAGTCAGTGAATAGGAGACCCACACTGTTCTGCAGTGGTGGCTGAAAAGCAGGCAGGATGCTTTAATATATCTAAAATGTCACCAGATGACAATGTTTAGGGCAACTGAATTCCACCTTTAGTAATGAAAGCAAAGATGGAAGAATAAAGCAACTTGACCTGCTCACTCACCTTTTAAAATGATCTTTTCCAAATGAGGTTAAGGAAGACAAAGTACTGAGTCCCCTGCTATGGCAGATAGATACCTTGGCTGTGCATCTCTGCCAGTAGCTGATGATAAGTAGGACAGAGCCTGCCAGTATCTAGAGACAGATGTGCATTAAGGGAATGTATAATACAGTGGGAAAAAAAAATAGTGTGATGCAGGAACTGTAACCAAATACTATTAAGACAGGAGATAGTTAGAAACTATATTAGAAATACCTTCCTGACATCTATAAAAGCCAAGTTGTTAAATAGCCTTCTGAAACTTGCCTTTGACTGCTATCACTTGAGACCTGACGAGACGGAACAATGAAGAGTTTTAATAAATGTGTTATGGAGAATGAACCTGCACTAGAAGTCTCCTCCTGACCCAACAGACATTTTCCCATTTCTACCCCCTGTGTCATATACAAGAACACTTCACTGAAAACATTACTTACTTTGACCTACTCTTTAAATCCAAGTTTTGTTCAGTTGTTTAGACCAATAGGATATGCATAAGGAGATTCTACTTTTTGACAAGTAAGAGCCAGGGGAGGAAAGCAACCAAAATGTGCTCAATTTGGAAAGAATTTTGTACTTTCTCCACTATTCATGTGAAAAGTTGGTGGGAGAATGGTATCTCACAGGACTGAACTGCTGAGTAGTCAGTATCTTCTTGACAGATAAACTGGTTCATTAATGTACTCTCAACTTATTAAAATGATAACCCATAAAGACAGGCCAGAGAGTGAATTCTGCTTCTCATATTCACTTCAGCTTGTCATTCAGGAATTTTTATTAGCTGGAAGACAAGATTTCCACACCTGTGGGGCACAACATCAAGCAAAGTAGGAAGTACACTCAGCTGTGGGTGTGATGGTTCAGCACTTCATATAGGGGCAACCTGACTAAAAATCTATAGATTTTAGTAAGATAGTTACCTGCTCACAACAGTCTGATTCATATCCCGGACAAGAACCCTTGCATGCAAAAACTTATGTGTGGATGAATGACTTCTTGTCCTGGTGCCCTGTGATGGCTCTTAACTGTTGCTGAATTTCCACAGGCAGCACGGAGCTGCTACTGCTGGTGTAAGTAATCATCCATCACATACTTGCCTCCAAAATCAGTGGCAAAGTATGGTTTTAGAAAGTATAGCTATATTCATAACCAGTAAACTATCCAGTGCTGGGGTATACAATAGTCCATACTGCTTAATTGTTTCCATGCTCCATCACACAATTTGGTGTCTTCAGCATAAAACCCATTCCATCAATGCTCAGGCAGGATAACAACAGCTCCCTCGTGGCAGAGTAGGCAAGGGCACCTCACTTTGGAGTAAAGGCAGGTTACCCATAAAGATGCAGGCCATGCTGTTCTACATCCCCTCAGCTGCCCCTCTGTTAACTAACACATGTAGCCAACAGGATTGAAAGGAGCTGAAGAGACAGTGAAGTCATGCATCAGTCTTCTGATGTTTAGAAGTGACATTTTGGTATCTTCCATTTGAAATACGCCTAGAGGATGGCAGTCTATTCTGTCACTGTCTTAAAGCATCAAGAGTTCATCTTCAGCAACAGTAAGCCTTGGGCTAACAAGCAAAAGCAGAAAAGCAGAGAGCTTATCTCTAGTGCTAGTAATTTAGTTATAATTTCTTCCGCTGTGACCTTCCTGAGAAACACTTCCAGTAGATATTGTACCTTCCCTACAAGCATGACAATCATCTGAAAGAAACACTCTTCTCTAGCGGAATAGAAACAGGAACTAATTAACTAATCAATACAGAAATCCTGATTATTATCAATAACTTAGGCAAGTTATGGATAGTGAAGGACTTTTCCTCTTTGGATGCAGGTGAATGTTTCTTGGTTTAACATAGGAAAAATCACTTTAGGGATTCCTTTTTGAGTTTGTGTCATTCTATTTGTCATAAACTCAGAAATGTCACTGTAATCATCAATAAAAAAACAGACATTTTAAAACTTTACTACTAAAAAGCAAATGAAAAATTCAAGAAACAATTCTATGAAAAAGGGGCAAAATGAAAAGAGAAAAAGAAAATTGCAGGAATAAATAACAGAGGTATTAAAAAAACAGGTATATGAGGCACTCCAGGACATGCTCTCGTGAGATGGTGAGGTTGTTGGTTTTTTGGGGGGTTGATGGTTGGACACTGATCTTAGAGGTCTTTTCCAACCATGACAATTCTATCATTCTGCAGATTTTAGAAATGAGGACAGGTGAACGCAGATTCATGTAAATTGTCAGTTTTACATAAATCTTGTGACTCTTCACTCAACTCCTACTTAGGTTTTGACCTAACACAATGCTCAAACTAAGGCCTGATGTCTGCTGGAATCAGCGCCAGATAAAGTTTGATTCACTGTGTTGCTCTGTAAATGTGAGAGATCCAAATAAAAAAAAAAAAAAAAAATCAATAACAGGGAGGAAAAAAATATTTATAGGTTAGTTCAGAATCTACTGACAAATGTGAATAAATATTTCCAAGCTGTAATTATACCAGGTCTTCATAATGCTATAAAGTAAATTTTAACTGAGATAATGTGTTACAACCAAATAATTTTTATGCTTTGGGGAATTACATATATGCATTTGGTCCATCTGAGATTTAAAACTTCCTGTATTTGTGCTACCTATACTATAGACAACTTAACTCTGCCTGCAAGAACAAGCACAAATTGTGGAAAATAATAAAACCTGTATTTTTACTGGAGCTATTTACCTATTATTGTATTTATATATATTATATATATAATAATATTATATATTTAATAATACATAATAATATAATAATATGTTTAATAAACCAATTAGAAATAAGATAAAGATACTGTGCATCTAACTATATCACACTTATGCATACTGAAGATTTGTGGCGATGTAATTTGCTTTATTTTGCCACTTTTTAATTAGAAAGTCTTGTATAAACTTTTAGAATTGAACAGATTTACTGACTACCTACTTTTTTTCTTTTTATGTAAACTCACATCATGGTTAAAAGAAATACTTACACTGCAGAAGAAATTCCATATCCTTCAAACATGCATTTAAACTAGTTAATAATGTAAGTAGCAACAGCCCATTCACAAATTATGTTAAGTATATAAATGTGCATAACTGCCAGCAAAATATGTATTTTTAACCTGGAAATCATTATTTTTGTTTAGAAGAACACTTCAGTCTTCTGGCATGAAGAGGAACATACTCATCACTCCTTATTGAAAGTCAATAAGAATTTGCTCAGATAATAGAAATGCTTCTCATCCAGTATTTTAACAGGAATTTGTACTAAAAATTTTCATACCATAGTAATAACCTACCCTATTAGGGGGGGGGGGAAAAGTGGCAGTGCAAGTAGAATGTTACAGACAGTGAAACTATCTTTGAATCACGTAAAAAAATATACTTCAATTTTGTAAATAATAATAATAAATGCATTATTATTATCACCATTTGCTTTCTCCCAGTTGTGTACTAAAACTAATTTAGGGCAACACATCTCAGAATCTCAGCCCTGTGAACTGAAGAAATGGGACTGACATATTCAGAAGCTGGACTGACAGCTTGCAGACAACTGTAAGCATGGTAAGTAATATAGTTTTTATGAAGTCATAACTTTATTAAGTTTGCATTGTTGTGTCTGAGATTTGAAACCACTCCTACCCCAGAATGTACAGAAGCAATTGGAGCTGAGTACAACTGAAAGCAGAATCTGGCCTTCCACTTGTAACTTAATGACCTTACAGTAATTTTCACAGGACATTACAACATTATCAAAATTAATGTTAAACTTTGTAGAGCAGTACTGAGTCTCCTGCTCCAGGGCTTACACTATTATAAATCCAATGTGGAAGCATAATCAGCTTTGTGTACCAAGTCCTAAGGCTTTCCTCTGAAACCTTGTTGCTGGCCCAGATAATCGACTGATTGTCTATTTCCAACACAGGTATTTTCTTTTTCAAAAGAATACTTCTCAAATTAAAGTGCTTGATACAGTTTCAAATGGAGTCCACTGATCCAAATGATCCAGTCCATTTAAAACTGGATCTAATCCAAAACTATGACATGTCTCACAAAGCAGCCAGCCTTTAAATGATTCAGTATAATAAGAAAAGCACTTACTGTATAGCCAGATAATTAACTATATGAATAAACAAGCAATTTTCCTGCTATACTTTAATCTGTGAAAACATTTTAATTACCTTTAAGTTGGTAGCCCCATGCAATCCTGTTCGTGTACTATGAATTTTCAATTTCCTTTTCTTAATTTGCATCCATTTTAATTGTCTCATCTAAAAGCACTTTTTTTTTTTCCACATTAAAAATGACTTGAGTAATGATGTAGGAATGATATTCTTCAGGGACTTTTTATTTTCAATTCTAGTCACCTGTGAATTATATCTTCTTTAATACTTGAGTGAAGGCCTGCCATTAGGAAGACCATAATAAATATGACTCATTATCAGACTACAAATGGAAAATAAACCTGTGCTTTAAAAATCACTAGACCTCTGGGAGGAGTTAGACCTTGATTTATATTAGGTCCCTGAAGACTATAATGCTGTGACAAACAATTCTCATTACCTATGCACTGTCTACATTTTATCTATTGCAGACTGCAGGGCAGGCAGTTATACATTTACAATATGCTCATTAGAAAACAAGCAAGATAGATAAAATTCCAATAAATATTTATACAGACATCCATTTTCAAGGAAGAGTTTGAATGATCAGACTTTTTATAAACATTATCATAAGTTCATTTACAAAGTTGTGGAAAATATTTTGATTGGAAGAATATCACTGGAGACATCACTCATGGCAAAGAGGCAGGCTCTCCCCTAAGCACCTCTGATTTGGAGTGGAAATGGCCAGATCAAAAAATTTTCTCATATGAAAATATAAATTTAGCACAAGCTAGAGTTGTTTGCTACATTTTTTCACAATCCCCAATTATTTTATTACTTTCTAGAAGCAAATATCTTAAAAGTCAGGGAATTCATTGCCTGTTTTTGCTGGCAGCTAGGGCTTTCCTGGTTTGGGTAAACAAGCACAGTCAGATATCAAAGACACTTACCCCTCCTCCTCTCAGAAGGAGCCCAGCACATATCAGTGACCATGACCAGCACAGAGCCTCAGTTCAAGCAGGTATGTGGCATGAAAAACAGTGCTTAAAAGGAGATCAAGAACAGCAATCCATGATAAAAGCTGCCAATAAAGCAAGCTGGTGATCAGGTATGGAAGGGCTTCACTAGCAGTGTTTCCAAAAGGCTGAAGGGAGCTCTCCTACACTAAGGTTTCAGCAGCTCTAACAGGCAACAACGTGAATGAGAAAAGGAACCTGGATTAACAAGTCAAGATCTAAACTGTAGGGCTCAGAGGGACATTTATTCATTACCTGAGACATCTTACACATTTTCCCTGGAACTTTGATTGTCGTTCACTCCAAAAGGTCACCCTTTTCTGAGGCGCTTACCTGGACTGTGAGTAGGCATTGGTTTGAAAAGGCTTCAATGCATTATGCTGTTTTATGCCATCAGTATCTTATTCTGTCTCTACATTAAAAGTGATTGCATCATAAGGGAATTCTCCTGAGCTATGTAATAAACTCTCCTTGTATTTCTATTTTTTTCTTTTATTCTCTGCTATTTTTTTCTAATGTTTTGCTATCCACTATAGGATAAGAATAGCAGAAAGGTAGAAATGGAGGGAAATCCTGCCAATTCTAAATCCACTAAGGTGCTGAAAAAAGTTATCACAGCTGAGTGTGTGACTTGTAAACTGCTCTTTAATTCAATACGGTGACAGTTGTTAATATGAAATATCTCACAGAAAAAAATAATGAAACTCTAGACAACATCTGTTTCATGAGAATTTCTGTGAGTTCTGTGTGCAGATCAAACAGAATGTATTTCCACAGAAAGCACAAGAATTAAAGAGTATTATATTTTTTTTATAAATGACTGATGCGCGTCGTGATTTCTAACGAAAAAATTATACAAGCATTTTGCTATGGCCCTTCCCTCTTTTTCAAAATTCTGCATCACAACCTGTCCAGAAAACACTTCCTAGCCTCAAATCAGGTTTTTCCACTTGCATTTTCAATATAAATTCATTCTCATGGGACCATTTTGTTCTCACTGAACTACATCTCAATCAGCAGACAATTCACTGAGGATACCCAGTTTGAATTCTTGCTTCATCTAGTCACGCTCAATTGAACATGGATGCTGGTGATCATTAAAGGCCATGGCTTTCTTCTGGCAGTTTTGTGGAAAATGTCCAAAATCCACACAGTGTCTGAATTTCATATTCCCTTGAAATAAGAGGTATGCACTGCATGGTGAGTTGACCTTCTTCTGTAGCACTCCCCCCGATACAGTCACACTTTCACATTCTCATACTTACAGCAGAAAAATTCAGGAAAATATGACCAGCATAATAAATGCAATAGCAAAGGTTATAGCAAACACTGGATGCTCATATAAATTAGACATGGACTAGTTCCCTAGCTTGTCATGCTTCAAATATTGAAATGATATATACATCTGAGAATTTCAGAGCTATCTTTCCAAACTTGTAACTTACTGAATCCATTAAATAATAAAAAGAGCCAGCTGTTATAGAGCAGCTATTTAGGAACTCCAAAATTTTTATATATATATATATGTTGGGGAAATGTTTTGTGCTGGGAGAAAAGCAGAGAAGCTGCCTGTTGCTGTACTTCTATGATATGCCTAGGGGGCCAGTCAAAGCCCATAAACCAGCTTTTCTTCCAACTTTTTTTATGAAAAGGACCAAGAAATCCTTAGAAAAATAGAAAAAAAAAATCACCTGCAGAAAGAAAAAAAATCAAACCACCAACCTGGTCTGTAACTCTTCAGCCTATTTCCTAAATCATCATTTTCTGCAACAATGGAGGGGGGAGATGGGGGAAACAAGGTCAATATAGTGATTAGATCTTCTCCTGCCAGCTGTTGTAAGCTGATTCCTGCATATATCATGCCTAGTGCTTATGCAATAGCCAGTGTCCATGCCTATACACTTAACACATACCTGCTGGCTGCACAGGAGCTGTGTAATGAGGGGGTTTGTTTTCACCATGGATTCCATGACTTATGAACTGAGACCTACAGACTTTAGGCTGAATAATCCTCTCATAGATACCTGTTATCTCAGCTTCCTGGTAGCATAAGAGACACAGTTTAAATGCATGGACCCACCAGGTTAGCCTCTGCAATCTCCAAAGCGGATGTAGGTAAATTTAATGAGTTCTCCCCTCAGTGAGTTTTCAACGTTAGTTTTAAAGGTGATCCAATGTAGAATTAAAATTATGTATGCTTGCATTCCTGGGACTTATTAATATAAATATCTCCTTTGTGTCTTGATATATTCTCAAAAGGCCTTAGCTATTTCTCTCATCCATATCTTTAAACCAGCTTTAGAATGCTTACATCAATGCAAAGGAAAGTATTGCTTTGAATATCTTGAAGTCATTACATACAGCTCCAAGATATAGCACAATATCATCTTTAAAATGGATATTAAAAAAAGCCATCAGGGCTCAAAATTATCATTTACCTGTAAAAACTATTCAGACACTGCCTTCTGATTTCACTTTAGCAAAAATAATATTAATTGAATAATGGTACAACAGAATAAAAGTGCAAATAGAGTGGAAATTAAGTAAAACAGTTTCTGTAAGAGAATGACAGAAGTATATTGGAGCTTGGTTGTTATTATGTTGACCTCAGAGAAGACACTAGTTATGCTTTATCCAGAAAAATAGAAGGGCAATAACAAAGCAGTAATTTCTGTTCTTTCTACTGCTTCCAACAGAAGTAGATTGTAGACATTATAAACAGAAAATATGAACTAGTTCACGCATTCCATCTCCTTCCCAGGCCAAGGTATTTTGACTTTTTTGCAAGTCACTTGCAAAAAATCACATTTTTCATGGTTAATAGTATAGCTTGTTTAAATAGCTTTGAAGTAAAAACAGTATTGAACCATAAGGTAATAAAGCTCATACCTTCACTATTCTATTGTTCAGATGATGAAGATTTTCTACAAAGGCAATTTATCAAGAAAGAGATACATCAGCTTAGATTATGAATACTATTTTTGCAATGCAGGAAGCCTGTTTATTTATTTATAAGTGACATCTTCGATTCTGTCAGCTGCAGTACTGTCAGGCAGTGACAAGCAGCTGCCTTGCAGATGCTGGGGCCTGAGCATGCTGGAAAATCCTGTCCACACAACCTATGGCCAAGACAAAAATCAGGTGGAATCCAACACTTACAGTGTCAGATCAGGTTGTAAAATGCACCTTTTTGGTAAAGCCTTCTTCCAGAATCACTGCTCTTAAAACACATCCATACACATGTTTGGTTTTTTTCCTTTTGGCATTACAAGGTTGGAGAAGAGTAAACATAGCATTTTGCTCTAGGTTTTTCTAGTCTCTGAGGCTTTTACTGAGCACTTTACCCTGAGGCACTGGTTACCAATCTTTAATGTAAAGAGCCAAGCACACACAGTGAGATAATAAGATGCCAGTTCACAGTGCAGTACACGGTAAAAGGGCCTGCCTACATTAGGCTTGCCCTACTCTATTCACTAGTGGCTGTTAAGGGAGGTAAAATCTCAACATTAGAAATAAAAATGTACACAAAAGTAAAGTCACTGAAGTATTCTGTGCAATTTCAGGCTACACATACGACTATTACGGCAGAAAGCATACTTTCATTCTTGTGGTTATTGGGCAGATATTTTAATTAATAAGAAATAGAAGTAATTAGTGGGAACTTAAGGAAATAAACAAGTAGGTTATTAAATCTGCTTATGACAGTAGCTAATAATTCTCATACAGGTAATGCATCCAAATAGCATCATTGTAACTGCTTATAATCTAGTCTCCCATTTCTACTATGCACTCTTAATAACATTTACTTCCAGCAGTGCAAACAAACCTTCCACGTCTGATATCAACAATTATCATTCTGTGAACTAGTCAAAAATACATGAAGCCCTAGAATCACAGAATGAATGCTAATAAATAATATGTCAGTTTTGTTGTGGTATTATAGGACATGTGAAAAATATTTATTATCCTTTGTATAATGCTCAAATGGGGTAATCTGTATAGACTGAGGCTGTGGAATTGTACATAACACACCATTTGTATCTCTAGCTATTCTATTTACAAAACAGTGTAATTTTTCCACAGATTATTTATACAATCCACAGGGAAGAATTTTAAATGATTGAAGAGGCTGCCAAACACCATACTCTGCCTCCAGGATATGGATGATACCTTTAAAAATGGACGAAAGGCTAATTAATCTTGAACTGTTCATGGATGATATATAAGATACTATGCCTTAGCTTGACAGCATTTTGAGAAGGCAGACAATTAAAAACCGAGCCACAATTTTCTTGGCAAGACAGAACATACACAAAAATAAGACAAGAGAGTTTAATATACAGATGCATGAGAATTTAAATGCCAATCAAAATACAACTTGAAACTCAATTTTCACTGCAAACATTATAGGTAGCTACAGGGCAGACAGGTTGAGTTTGACAGAACACACAGCGTCAGGCCCTTGAACAAATATTTTACTGGGGGAAAAGGCTAGTATATGCATTTCATTGTAGTATCTCTTTCTGCAATAAATCACCTGCTACTTCCTAACAGATACAACTTTCATATCAAATTACTATTATATTCTTCAATTTTATCAAAGAGAAGCATCAAGATATACGCAACCCATAATGGAACGACAGTCTTCTTTACTGTTTCACTTTGTACTCTTTCAATATAGGTACGGACCTATCATTATTTGCTCTTATTACTTATCACATCTAAAATTAGATAACAAACTTCCTAAAACAATGACTATATCAACATAGCAATCATAACTTTATCCTGAGTGAAACAGAGATTTTAAAAATCTCATGTCACAGTAGTCCAAACTTAGAAGGAGCGGCATCTACTCACAGAGCTCCAGCATGGAGCATAGTAAAAATTAAATTACCCTGCTTCCCAGATGAATTTTACAGCTTGCACTGTATGTAATGGCTAGATTGCTTCCTGTACCTGAGCTGAGAGGTTTCAAGTGATTGACAGCAATCAAGCTCTTTTCTTCCACAAAAGTAGCTGGCAACTTTTGGAGTTATACAAGTTATAGATAGCAATAACAATGGGTGAGATTTTGGGTCCTCTTTGGACATGCTGCTAGGCTCTTCAATCCTCTTTTAGCTACTGAAGTCTAAGACATACACATGACATAACAAGTTAATGATATAAGTATCTGACTTTTTACAATTGCACTGATGGAACAACATCACATCTGAGTATATCTGCCAGAAATCCCTTCTGGACTGCAAGGGAGGGCAAGGCAGAGAAAACCTAGCTTAATCATCCAAGAGAGCAGGCTTGTTTAACCTACCGATACCAAGAACTCACCTCGTTCACACATTTTTCATCACATTCCCCTAGCTTGCACTATTTCATGCTGTACAAGAACACACATTTAAGTGAAATCAAAAGCAAGGTTGTATTTGCATTGACACCTGGAAGAAATATTTTTCTCATTTGCACATGATATTAAGAATAGTACCTACCTCCTAGTTAATCCACTGGAAATTTGATTACTTGCAACTATCCAGATGGGTGATTGCAGGTAGCAGAGGTCTCATGTGGCTCACATTTTTAGCATGAGTCTGTGCAATGGAAGTCTTCACCTTTCCTTACCTTACCAAAAGTACCTTTTGCAACAGCTTGTTTAACTATGGCTTCATTTGAAATGAACTACCATAACTAGAAACTAGACTCTTGCACATTAGAAAAAAGATCTACTCTCCCAAGTCTTGGTTTTGATCTCCAATTTGTGTGGATTTTTTAAAAAATCCAAACTTATACCAGCATGACATCATTTTCCCACTATTTCATTTTCAGCTTCTCAGTGTGACAGCAAGTAGTAAGGACACATGCTGCTAAACTAGAGAAAAATCCTTTATTTATCATTCACAAATCTCCAGAACTTCAGTACCATTCAGGTTAACATACTTCTCATACAAATTATTTAATACTTAGCTGTTTGAAGGATTTACAATGAAAGCAGACACCAGATACTTCTCAAGGCAATTCACCACTGTTCAATAAATCACTTATTTCTGCCATTTTCACGTGTACTACTTTTAATACCTATTTGTCTCGATGAGGTGGTTTTATCATCAATATTTCTGGGACATAAACCCAAAATTAAGCAAGTGTTTAATTCTGAAAATGTCAGCCTCGGACAAATTAACACAGCTCACTCAACGATGCAATGAGACAACAGCTGTGACATCACTCTTCCATTACTACTATCCTTTAAAAAGTCTCTGGTTTAATTTCCTAAGTTTTTTTTTCAGACATATACCTTATTCTAGGGATCATAAATAATGCTAAAACTGAGACAAAGAAATCAAGAGTGAACTCTACAAATTAAGCCCGTAGAAATCTCCCATTCTTGTATAAGAAGATAGTATTTCTCCAATATTTTGGAGCAAAGCTGTACTAATACTTTCTTCACAGAACCCTACTATATACAATAGCATAAAATACAGTACAATGTACAAAAAATATGCCTATGTTGCTACCCTCTAGTGAGTGGAAATAGAATTCTTAGCTCATAGAACTATAGGAGGATTCTTTTTGAATTCTGTTATTGATTTGACAGGTATCTTTACACAAGTTCAATAAGTCACTGAATTGTTGTGTGTTTAATTACTGCTGGCAAAATACTTAGCAGTTTCTGAAGAGAAAAGGATATATAACATTCTAAGTGCTTGGGATTAATTTGCCCTGGGATTGATATATAAATAACACATAACGCCCAATTTAATCAAGGTGACCAGGCTTCTGCTGCAATAGCAGTAACTGGTACTTAATTAACTCAGAAGAAAGTCCGCATCAGTTTTAAGACCTGGGGAACGTTGCTTGTAGAAAATGAAATTTAGAAAAGGTAAAAAAATGAAAAAAACTGATGTCTGGTAAAGAATAAAAAGGGACATTGTTGGTCACAGATTTTGTTATCAGGCAAACTAAAAAGATGCGAACAGAAAAGTCCCTCAAGGCTCATCAAGCCCAGCCTCCTGCTACCACAATGTAGATAATAATCCCTTCTGTAAATGAATCAAAGAACAGCAATTAGTTTTGGGGGCGTGCTTCAATATTAGCCCAGTTTCAAGGCTGTTCCTGAATATAACTCCTACGGTATTTATACTTTTTTTTTTTCCCCCTCAGAACTGGCATTTAAATTTACTCAGGCCCATCACTAATATTTCGTTTGCTCTAGCTTTTATGCTGAGTAGTAACTTTCTGTGTCAAACTACTTACCCTAGTGAAGACATCACCAGGACCTTCTAGAGAAAGCAATCCTTCCTTTCTGTCAACTCAAGTTTTATAAGCAGAGAAGAGTTCTTTCAGTTTCCCACCATGAGACATGTCCTCTGTTGTTCTAATCATCCCACATGCTTCTTTGTACAAATGTTTCACTTCCAAATTACACTGGTTTTGTTTTTTATTAATTTACAATTTATACTTTTTTTCTAGTACAAGCACATTTAAAATAGCAAATGAGAGATGGGACTAGATCAGGAGTAGTAGTCTGTAGCTGTAAAGGGCTGGTGCTTATAAAAACATTAGGAGAGAGAGACATACCAGATAATCAACCAGATAATTCTTTAAACAGTTAATTCTCACATTATATCCATGAAGTATTTTAGGAGTTTTGGAATATGATCAGCCATTATTTCACCAAGACCTTTTACAATAGCACAAATACCTTCCCTATCTCTGAACTTACATGTTCTAGGATGGCTTTTGTCTTTTTCAGAGCTGCATCACATAATTATTCTATGATTAACTGTGTCTCTGTCTTTATCACTCATTCTGGATTTACAGTAGACTTTGTAGTATTAGTTCTTAAGTACCTGACCTTGTACTAGAACATTTCATTCCATTTCTATTAATGCTGTTCTAAGGTCACCCTTATCTTCCTAACTATTATTCTCATTTTCCTGTGAATCCTCAATCTATCTCAACTTTGCCTGGTTACCAGGTTTTTTTATCTGGCCCATGACATTTCAGTAGTACTTTATAATTTCACATTGCTTAGGATGATATGGACTACTGGGAAACAGTGGAAAGAACACATGAATGCAATATATAAAGCTGGTGAGAAACTGATTTCACTGACCACCCTAAACTTAAGGCACAAAGAGAAACAGCTGTAGCTGGACTCCAAATTCACATCACCTCATTTTCAGCACTTAAATGAAATCTATTATTATTTCTTATACTATCCATGATTTTCAAATTAAGTAACTTTCAAACATGATTGAGTCCACAGAAGATCTGAAACTCCATTAGAACATGACTTTCTAATTTAACAACCAGGAGACCACACTTAAATGGAATTATCCTGAACTTTCCTGACTAGTTTCTAAAAAATGCAAATCAACTTAATCCAAACTTTGCACCATAAAGAGGCATTTTAAAACACAAAAGTGAAAAAGCAGTTTTGATATACTCATTGACATCTTGGAATTTTTTCTATGGATCCTTCTACAGACTTATTTCTAGTGGATTTGGTCATTTTCATTTGAAAGTGGACACCCATGAAACTGATAGTAAACTAGTAAAGTACCATGTATTTGTGCATGCTTGTGCATGCATAACATTACAGCAAACAATATATACAAGTTGTGTGTATACACAGTACAAACAATGGTGTTTGTTACCAAGGTACTTTACATACAAATCCCACAGAGTATGACTCTTCTCTCTTGGTTTGGTTAAGAAAGTCTCTAAATCAGTCTTAATTGGTCCCATTTTATCTACAATAATGTTATTTTCTCTCTTAAAAGGATAATTTTGGATTTAAACTTATTCATAACTTCTACTAAAGACAGTTTTCAGTAAAAATTTTGTCAGGTTGCTTTCAGCCAGAATGCATGTGCAGTACTTGTATAAACAAATGTGAGTGGGTGAGTAGAATGGGCTTTTTTGCCCTTTCTAAATTAATTATATTAAAAAAAAAAAAAAACAAACAAAACCCAAACAACCTATTGACTTTATAAGCAACATAAATCAAAATGTTCTTGAGAGAAAAAAGCTGTGGACTGGTCTTGTGTACCTGCACTGACATCCCTGACTGCTGCTTTCAACCCTTCAGTGGCAGAAAGGATCATTTCATCTCAGGATAACAAGCCTTTCTGTTTCTCTAACAGATACAGGAGTGAAACATCATCCCTATTTGTACGTCACGATACTCTGCTGACACATTGCAATTATGAGGTTGAAAAAGGGACATTTGGACTGCAGTAAAGAATAAAATAGGAAGAAAATGGTTCATTTTGTTAAACCACTCAAACAGGTACCCACAGATAAAATGTGGGGTAGATATCACAACACAAATTCTATTTCTGTTCTATGTTGTACTTTAGGACCATAAATGCTTTTGTAAGTGTCTTACCATCATAGGCCAGCTGTGGTCTGCAGACCATTAGCAGTGTGGAGTCAATCAGGAGCATAAGCTGGGAGGGGAAAAAGCCAGGGCAGCTGCCCCAAGCTGGCTCACAGGTGTATCCCATACCAAAAATGTCTTGCTCATAAAGGAAGAAGTTTTGCTGAGAATGGGGGCCTCTTTCTGTTCCTCTTGATATTTGGAGGGGCTTAGTTATCATTCTGCCCCTAAGGACAGCTGTACATTCATTAGCTTGCATATAACTTTGTATATTTTATGTTGACATTAGTATTAACATTAGTTTTGCTGTTTCAGTAAATCAGTTTTTATTTGAACCTTTCCTTGATTCCCCTTCTCTGGTGGGGAGGAGTCATTGGGTGATAAAGCAACTGCTATGGTTTAGCCCCAGATACAGGCTAAACAATAAGCTTTCTAAGACTGAGTATGCTATTAAAGAATGGAAAGTGGTATAAGGCTTAAACATCTGGGCAAGACCTCAGGGATCTCATAAAATGTGGAGGTGTACAAGACAGATACGCAGCACTTCACAGTGAAGTGTCATGGAGAGAACAGAAGTGTGTGTGGCAAGACAGCCAGGGATAAAAGCAGTGGGAGCTGGATACTTTACCTATCAAGGGGTCCAGAGGCAGACTGGTGGAGCCTTCAGGGTGAGGAAATACAGCATGGGGGGCTTTTGCATTCAACCACAGAAAGGAGAGGTTTGCCTTTCTGAGAACCAGTCTCTGCTTCCTTCAAGCAGATACGTGGCCTGGAAGGTTGGAGGCAATTCCTACTGAACTAGGCTCTCTGATTCTTCATCTGCATTTGTCACGTTCTACTTCTGCAGCGTGTCTGCTTTTTCAAGGCCAATCTAGCATTGTTCAATGCACATATATTTCTGTGCTATGCATCTCTCTGTGTAAAGGAGATGAACAACATCCTTCAAGAAAAAGCTTAAAGCAGAATCTCATAGGCAATAGATTTGAATAAGAAATATAGTATTTTCCTTTCATGAGAAAATGAAAGCAACCACTCTTACACAGAACACCCACAAAATCGGCTGAAACATTAATGAGCAAAAGGGAACACATACCAGATCTTTGCCTGCTTTATTGGCTCTGTTTTTCCATGAATGGCAGAAGATATAAATATTATTGTTAGCCTTAGGGCTCTCTTCAAAAATGCTTGTCTGTATCAACTCATATTGTGAAAAAGTGTCAGTAGCTTGTTAAAGCACTGCAGGCTGAAACTGAAAAATGGCACAATAATTTTTCTAACCAGTGCGTGCAAGATCAAAGCTGTTAAAAGAGGATGACGGGTGGCATAAACATCCCAAGGCCCTGACTCACCAGAGGCATAACAGCATCCACTATAACTCTAATAAAAGTAGTCCCAGTAAAAACACCATAAAAAGCAGCAAGTAGCCTGTTATATCTTTGACCTTGGGGTCATTCCACCAACAGATCATCTGGCAGCCCAGTGAGGAAAGTGTAATTGTATTTTATTCCCACGCACAAGGCTAAAAATGTCAGATATTTTAATATCAGGAAGCAGCTTAAAAAGACATATTTATATTGATTGCAACACTAAAATCAGTGCTAAAGGACAATCTCTTTATGGAAGGTTCTTCAATGAAATTGCATTGTTTTACATGACTCCTTTTTTTTCTGTAAGCTAGCAATTTTGTTAATACTCTGGTGCTCAGGCTTGTAGCTCCTAAGTTAAAATAATTAATACATTTTAATTATAGTTAGTAGTTAATGAAGATGTTAATGTATAATCTATTTGCAGTCACTAATAATATTTTGTAGCAGACAGTACATGTCAAACTCAGACTTCTAGTAACCCATATTAATAGTTGTAATTTTAAAATTAAAAAGGACTATACTTAGTCTTTGAAGAAAGTTGTATGAAAGTAAAAGAAATACTGAGGTTTTTTTTTTTTTTTTCCTATATCCTATTATGTGTTGGGTTTCTTTCACTTTTTTTGTTACAAACCTATAATTGTATTTGAAAGAAACCTGTGTAACTTAACAGGCTTTATTCAATTTGGACTACTTGCAGCACCTTGAAATACATATCAAGGTAGATAGATCCGTGGTAGTTAGGTGTCTACTTTAGAAAGAAATAGAATCATGATAGAAATTAACATAAGAAAGGATGTCAAGCATCAGCACTACACCGGCTAGATTTAGGTGTTAGTTCTTCACGTTGGAGGGAAACAACTTGTCTTTTTCAAAACAGTACATAAAATGTAGCAGTATTCATTGTGATAATAACCCGAAGGCCTTAGGAGGCACACAAAAAATGCAAAGTTCACAAAGCAAAAAATAAGACTAAAGCATTATTTATAGCGATGTGCTTTGGCCTTAACCTGTAAATAAATCATACTGAGATTTTTCATGTGAATGAAGCCTCAGATTTATTCCTCCAGAGAGAAACATGAAAGCCTACACTGCTTTGTGAAGCAGTCCTAGCAGAACAGTAGCTTAGAGGCTGAACAGAGTTCATTTGAATGTTAAGCACCAGCTCTGCAGAGTTTAAAGTGATTTTACATCAGCCTGCAGAGAGCTCCAAACCACAGCCCAGCTAAGCTTTAAGGAAAAATATAAGCAGAGCTGCAGGGAAAGGGGCTGTGCTCTGTAGAGAACAAGGGCACAGACTCCCAAACCAGGATGTGCAATCCTACTTGTTCATAACAGGAAGGTAAAGTAGCCACTTTTTAATTAATGGGCATTTTCAGACATACACAGTACATAGTAAATGGGCCTGTAGTTTTAGAAGTATCACAGGCTATTGCCCAGCTCACTGATACTACACAACTTCAAGTACTAACACAGTATGACCAGCTGGGCCCCCCGATTTTGGTGAAGTTGTTTTGCACCATATTACAGCTCAGGTTTACCACTATGCTTTGCTTATCCCAATCAAGGAGATTTCTCTTCTGAATCATGGCAGAGAGCTCATGCCAGGGCTGCTGTGTCACCTGGGCAGCCCTGCTAGGGCAGAGACACATCCAAGGCAAAACTCCTTTCTGGTGTCACCCAGCTGGCGCTCAACACACTGCTCCACCTCTGCTCCCAGTCACAAGGTGAGCCTTCTGGAGAGCTGCCAGGGATGCCTCGCTGCTGTGTGGGCAAACCAGTCACTCTCAGTCTGCATCGAGCAAGTCCGGGTGCACCAATTACCCAGGTATCTTTCTTACATGAATCTCAGCCTCAGTGTGCTCAGCATAAGCACTTCACCTACTTACATGCTCTTTACATTGTGGTTAAATAGACAAATTGGTTATATTACTCAAAACCACAACTGTTTTATAAACTCAAAATCCCCCAACTATTCCACATCATCATTTTGGATGGGCACATAAACCTTTCTGACTCCTAAGTGAGAAAGATAATGTTTGCATGAGAGAAAAAGAAATCAAAAACGGTTCCCAAACATTCCCCAGTCTAATCATAAAATACGTTTTGAAAATCCTAATATTGACTGAATAAAAGAGAAAGCCTCAACTACTGCACACACCAGCTCTAAGCCTCAGCATAAGAATGGTTACTGCACTCAAGCTGAACTGACAAACACTTCCAGTGCCTTAAAATGGATGTCTCTGTCTTGCATTGGTGACTGCTTCATAATCCGAAGCAGCAAAAGAAAGCACAAGAGACTAAAAATCAAAGCCAAAGAGGGATATACTACTCTGTCAATTCCCATTTACAGTGTTTATTTAATTGCCAATTATACCCATTATTTTTCTAACAAACAAGTATGAGCATTTCCACGGAAGAGACATTGCTCTTCTTTCCTTTTACAGTTAAGTGATTATGAAGTTAAAAGAAAAGACAAGGAGAGGCAGAAAGTCTACTTTCCTTAAATGAACAATCATTAGGGACTGTTGACATGATAGCTCATGTAAGGCAAGTAGTACTTGCTCCCAAAATCGTTTGTTGATAGAAAGAGAGCATGCCACTACGGAAGCACACAGTACCTAACATTTGAAGAAAAACAAATGATAAATTTAAAAAGAAATCAGGTATAGCATGTGTTTTACGGATGTAAGGATTGATACAGTAATTCTAGTAAGTGGTGTAAGAACATGCCCTATCTGCTGTGCATGATATGTGCTGATCTGGTTTCTTAAGAACAGATGTAACTCCAGTATTTGGTTTGTAAGAATTCTCTGTTTATCACAGAGATGACTATAATTTTGTCTCTTTTGAGAAGAGTGGCTGGAAAGTTGCATGTCAGAAAAGGATCTGGGGGTGCTCATGGATGGCCGGCTGAGCACAAGCCAGCTGTGTGCCCAAGAAGGCCAATGACATCCTGGCCTGTATCAAAAACACTGTGTTCAGCAGGAGTAGAGAAGTGATCGTGCCCTTGTACTCAGCACTGGTGAGGCCACAGCTTGAGTACTGTGTGCAGTTTTGGGTGCCACCATACAAAAAAAAAGACATTGAAGCGCTAGAGCGAGTTCAGAGAAGGGCAACGAAGCTGGTAAAGGGTCGGGAGGAAATGTCTTATGAGTGTTGGAGATACCTAGGATTACTAGAGAAGAAGAGACTAAGAGGAGACCTTGTTGCTCTCTAAAACTACCTGAAGGGGGGCTGTAGTGAGAGTACCTTCTCCCAGGTAACTAGTGATAGGATAGGATGAGAGGAAATGGGCTTAAGTTGCACCAGGCGAGGTTTAGGTTGGATAGTAGGAAATTTTTTTTTACTGAGAGAGTGGTTAGGCATTGGAACAGGCTGCCCAGGGAGGTGGTGGAATCACCATCCCTGGAGGTGTTTAAAAAACATTTAGATGTGACACTTCAGGAAATGCTTTTGTGGTCATGATAATGTTTAGTAGATGGTTGGACTTGATATCTTTAAGGTGGTTTCCAACCTTAATGATTCAATGATGTGATTATTTTTCTGCTTTGCACCTTTTTATGTAACACTTCTACACTTGTGCTGTATCAAATGCCTGCTTGAAAAGGTGAATGCAAATGTCAAAGAATTTACATAAAGGAAAAACAAAGCATTTTTTTTTTTCTAATTGTTGGCATAGAGCAATTTGCCTTTTGAAGCAGTAAAATTCATTGGTGACAATATTGTTACAACATATTTAAATTAGTAAAGCATTGATCCTACAGGGGGCCATAATTAGCTTTTCAGAAATGCACGCGGGGGGGGGGGGAGGTTGAAAAAAACTTCTGTAAAGTGACCTGAATTATAAGTAAGTTGTATTGCTATTTTTACTAAACATATATTATGCATAGAGTTGCCCACTGTGGCACACAGCCAGACAGAATAAGGAAAAGAATAACTGTAGCTCATGCCCTTCTACTTAATATTTTGTTTAATAAATATCTCTATTATTATACTTCCTGGAGGTACTTTAAAGAGAGTGCTGATATGTGCAGCCTTGCATGGTAGTTGCATGCAGTGCAGCTTGGGAATTCCCCCTGCTACTTGGCCTTGAATCTCTGGGTGGCCATACCTGAAGGTGGGAAAAGAAAGGACAGGGCAGCACAGGAGCTGCAGCCCAAGGAATGAGTGACGAGGTAAGTGAGGACTGATCAGGGAGCACCAGCCATGGTGGTGACAGAAGGAGAGTGAGAAGGGAGTTGCATATATCCTTCACTGCTGGCCGTGTTACCAGCGTGTCAGGATGGTAGAAGAGCCTAACACTGCCCATGTGGAGTGTGTTCAAGGAGAAGGAATGAAGAGGAAAGCAATATCTAATTTTTCATTTAAAAATCAAGACTTAAGCCAGATGACAGTGCTTCTGTGACACTAATTACAGCTCAAATCAAAGAAGCCAAAAAACAGATGGGCTATTGTCATGATATAAAGTAACACCTGTAACCTCTATAGACCAATGTCTGTGGGTTTCGAAATGCATCATGCCAAGGCACACAGAGGGCTAGTTGGGGCAGCCCAGCATGCTGGAGGAGCACTGAGGGACATGAATACAAAGGTTGGCCCACAAAGCTCACACACATAAGGGTTGGCCCCATCCACCACCCGTGGGGGTGTGATTAGACACTAGCATTCTGGGGAGCTGCCAGGAGGTGACCAGTAGCTATTTCATCATCTAGAAATGTTATAGGTTCCCCCATTTGTGAGTTAGAATGCAAAACAGTGATACATATTCAAGCTGTTTTGACACCAAGCCCTTAAAGAAAATGAATGCTAGTACAGCTATGTTATTACTTCGATATTAATGATGCTGCCAATGCAAAACTTATATAAATATAAATGAGTTAAATTGTGTAGGTCTGGACATTCTAGTGTGAAGGGCAGCGATGTATGTCAGAATCTCATCTCATCCTCTCATTTTCTCATTAAAGGAATGCTTCCTGCTGACTGAGCTCCTGCTGAAGTAAAACTGTGGCTCTTTCCATTACAAGGACCCATGAGCAAACCATCATAAAATGTGTTGGATAGGTCCTGTCCAATTTCATTCTACTCTGACAACTGACACAGCTTTTCTGTGATGTATTCATGATTAACTATTTATAATTAATTCATAACTAATTGTTCTATAACTTTTCCTAATTTTAAGTAATCACTGTGACAAAACTGCCTAATTGAAACCAGCAATGGAATAAGATTCAAGATTCTTTGGCAGAATGTTTGGCTTAATATGAAAAGCATATTCTGAGTTGTTGTACCTGAACATTAAGGAAACTTGGTTAATTACCATAAGTCATTATGACACAGGCTGAAGTATAAAGTGAAGTGGATTGAATTCTGTGATCATCGACACGCTCAGGGAATTCTGGTAACAAGGCTTGTCAGTGAGACCTCTACCCAAAACTGGCAGCACATCAGAGAGAAGATGATGTAAGGCTAAAGATAAAAAAAAAAAATAATAAAATAAAAAAGTAGAAATATTTCATAGCTGTAACCTCCATTTCTTCAGACATTTTTATCCCCAAATCTATCTGAAAATCCTAGGGAGCAAAAAGCATCGCTATTGCCACATTCTCACTGCAGTCAGTGAAGGGAGCTAAGACCCACCAGCTAACAAAAGTGTTTTGTTTTGCTTCTAGAAACATTGGGACTGCTGTTAAGTGTAACTATTTCTGTTCTCTATTATTCATCTGCTAAACTTCAAAACTTGTCCTTGTGCGACAGAAAAGATAAAGAAGAAATTGTGGTCTATAATGCTGATTTCCAATGATGTTAGCAGCAAACAACCCAAGATAATAAAAGAAAGCAAGTTCAAGTAAAGGAGTGTGTCTCTTCACTTACTGTTTGCGTAAGAGCACTCATACTGATAAAGTGGTAAGGAAAGTGGACAGAGACACTTTGAGAAAGAAATCTTGGCACAAAGTGGATGATAGTTGTTCTCAATAGATTAAAATGTGAGATATATAAAGCATTATGGGAAGACAGGGAAGACAATATTAAACTTTGAGATAAAAATTCAAAGTATATTTCTAAAGTTCAATTGCCCAATAATTGTCTTTGAGATTGGGAAAGATTTACATTTGAGATAGAAGTTATATGGAATGAATCAAGACAACCTTCCTTTGTCTTTACCTTCATTATTTTTGTGTTTAACAAGTAATTCTTGCTTTGTTTCTGCAGACATTGTGGAACAAACCTCCAGCATGTGAGCTGCCCTAAATTCAATGAAACTAATTACAACTCACATGCTTAGAGAATTTAGCTGTGTACTGAACCACTTTGATGGATTTGATTTTGTACAAGGGAGATGAGCTTATGCTAACACAACATATTCCTGCAGCAGCTACTTAACAAAAAAGCTTTTACTGAAAGCTATAGGATAAGTCAGATAAGTGCAGACCCTTTAAAGGAGGAGCAGAGTATCTCTAGGTCTACAATTTATTAATTACCCTCTTAATAAAATAATCTTAAAGGCACATTACAATACATTATTAAATAAGCATGCACTGTATAGATGAGAGCAATTTCAGTTCACACAAAGCTTTCTGTTCTCATTTATTAACTTATTACATACCACACATCAAACTTTAGAGCTATTAGTCTCAGGCCAAATAGGTGCTTTCCCAGACTAATTTGTCTGGTTATTTATTCTTTATTAACCACCTGGATAGCTGATTACATCCTTAAGGCCTAATGCTACTCCTTATAGCTCACAGTCACTATTGCTAAGGTTACTATAGTATGATCTGGAGATAAGAAAAAATAGCTTCAGAGATCTCAAACAATTCTCCTTCCTGCAAGCATTTAATTTTATCTCAGAGAACAGCAGCACCTTTTCCTTTCCTCCTCCCCCCCAAATTAGGCCAAGTAGCTGGGACCAAATATGGGACTCCCTCATGTCCTATTGTTAAAGAAGTGCCCCATCAGTCTGGTGAGGGGCATCCTCTCCTTCCTAAGCCTGGTTAATGTTTCATTGACTTTGATAGACTCCTACAAGTCATCCTTTTCTGACAAAAAAAAAAAGCCACATCACTGGAAAAATCACTGTTTTTCTCTGTTGTCAGTGAAGATGCAGACAAACCAGCTTGTCTGAAGTGAGAGGTTTTCAGCTACCCACTAGCTATCAGTGGGAAAACACAGCACTGCTGCTACATTTATTGAGTGGTTTAAACTTCTGCCTTTAAATTAAAGCTGCAGATAAACATAATGTTTCACATATTGCTTGAGAGAGTAGCATGGGAATTAGAGGCTTAATGTCATTACCACACTGAGTGCCTTTCTCTGGACCACTTGCAAATACAGATGTATAAATGCTTTTGTCAGTTTATGAGGAAACTGTGCAAAATTGATTCTAAGGAACTTCATCATGCACTGAATGCTGTTGCCTCCGGAGCGTTTTTAATGTCTGCATCATATGCTTTTCAAAACTTAATAGATACGGTCTCCCCTTCCCTGATCAATTTGCATTTTTAAAATTTCATGCAATTAAATTTCACCTAACTTTGTACACTTCAATGATGATGAGTTATGCAGAATCTAGAGATATAGATTAAAAAAAATTACAAAATAAGTGCCTTGAGACCAGTATCTGAACAAGTGTACATCTTAGATAGTTCCATCATTCTTTTCCTAGTGGCAAGCAGAATTTTGAGAGAAAAATTGCTAGTGGATAATGTATGTGATGCCTGGTGGTCCTACAACAACACTACATTATAATACCCAGCTCAATTAAGGTCACCTTGATATAAAATTGATATTATGGGGATGGAGAAAGGAAAGTAAAAGGAACACTGAATCATGTATAAATCTGGGGAATACAGTTACACAGAAAGGCCACTGAAACTGTGTCTTTTCTCTTTAAAAGTAGAGACGCAAGAAGAATGAGATCTAAAAAACTATGAAGACAATAGAAAATATGATTTCAGGTACCTTCTTCACACAATATGACTGAGAGATGTCATTTAATGAATTCCCATCTTGAAGTTACTCAGTAATAAGGTACACAAACTGAAATCATGACAAAAATGCAGCACTATACTATTACAGATAAACTGCACTTTAATACCTGAATTCACACTCTAAATCTTTGCTTTGAGACTATCACTAAGAAACAGCAAAATAAAAAAAGCAAAGCTGATAAGCATTTCCTTGACAACTGTGAAAGAAACTCTCTGCCAATCATGCAGCTAATGAATAATGAAGAAACTAATCAGAAGCTAAGTTTGGAAAGAAAAAATATTTTTGTAGAAGTTGATAACTATAAACAAATACAATGAACCAAAATTAAATTACACCAGTCACTTAATTTAATCACTGCCTTCTTATCAACACACAGCCCAGCACAGTGAATAGCAGTAGGACAGTACGAAATCCAAAATTCATCCAATACTCTCAGCCTTACTAACCCAGCAGGCACTGTGCCTATCCATGACCTGGAGCACAAGGGGAGCTAAGGTTTGGAGAGCTGCTGCTCCGACTCTGTGTCTGCACACATTAAAGCAGCACCAGCAGCTTCAACGAAGTGGAAGAGCAGAAAGGAGGGCAAAACTACCTGGAAAAGGAAGTGCTACTGGAGAGGCTGACATTGCATAGAGCTTCCTGGAAAACGTCCACCATGTTTTCCACCTCTCCAAAATAAGTCTCATATCCTTTTTGCAACCTTCTGTGTCATCCCCTGTGCTAACTTAGAGCCGTTTACCGCCTAGAGGAACAAAACGTAACATCAGGATTTTTCCTTTAAGTTCACTGTCTATTAAGTAATGACTGTAAAGTTACATCAAGGCAAACCAGAAACATATATGTAAAAGCTTTACCTCCTGGAATTTTCTGTCTCCTTTAAAATTTATGATGATGCGGTAAATCCAGCATTTACTTGATCAGGATGCCATGGGATGAGAGAAGCCACAACATGATACAGTATCATAACACAAATGAATGAAGAAATATTAGATGAAAATATACATCTTCCTCTGAATTTATAATCTTTAAAATTAGGCAAACATTTTAATTTAGAAATAACATGGTACATATGCTTGTCCATAGTTTGGATTATTACTGTCTTATAAACTCTATAGAACTTCAAGGAGATGTCAAATTTTTTTTTTATTTTTTTTTTTTTTTTTAGAGGGACATAATATGTTGTCTTGGTGATGTGAAGTTTATTTAGGATTTTTAAGATTCATGGTAAATAAATAAAGTAAATTTTATATTCAGGGAAGGCATTTCAGAGTACTTGTTCTCTGTGCTGTGGGAGTGGCTTGCTGCTCCTAGGCTTCGATTATTTCTGCAGCCCATGTAAACCCTGAGATAAAAATAGGATGTAAAAGAAGACGAAAAAGGTTCATGCTCTGTTATTATATCAATTGGTCAGCAGAGCGCTGTTAGTGTGGAAGAGAGCATTTTACACCAGGATTGTTCCTTTGAGATAACAGTTCTCACAGCAGGCTCAGTCTTCAGTGTTAAAAAAACATCACCTTATTACAAAAGAGAAATTAGAATAATACCCTAATGTGTGCGTATAAAACTGGTTGTATATATCAGCAGACAATGAAGAGTGCAGAATGGATTATATTCTGTTATATTGGCCACATGGATCAGACAGTTTTCATTTTTTAAATTCTGGCATGATGAATAAAAAACCCGAGGATGATTTTCTAAGTTTTGTTATGAGTTTTCAATGCAATGATCTCCTTTTTAAATTTAATCTAATAATCTAAAACTCAAGAAGGATTTTTCCTTCCTGCAGCCTAGGCCAATCTGGGAGTGGAGTTTTTCCCCTACCTCTGTCTCAACAGACTGAGGAGAAGCTGAGCATGGTTGTAGGTGATGCCTGCATCCAGCCCACACACACACACCCCCATGCAGCATGAAACCTAGTGGCATTTAGGCAAGCTGCCAAGTTTATATACCTGTGTAAGAGCTTCAACCATCAGTGATTTTCCAATGATTCATTACCTTGTCCTAAAATCCATTCTTCTGTTGTGTCAGACCAAGATTTTTTTCAATCAGCTTTTCCCTTTTTTGTCATGTCAGGAAAAGGCTGCCTTCCTCTCTCTGCAATCCACTCCCACCAGCAAGTAGTGGACTGTAAGTCTGAGGTATAATTAAGGAAAAAATGTATTTAATGTGGTTTACACAATGTTAATATAATTCTGTTTTATCTGTTCTCAGGTGATGTCTCATAGCCTTAGTGATTTGCCCTTTAGAGCCTGTGTCAAATTTTTCACCTCCCTGAATCTGTGAGTTCCCTGAAGAAGGAAAAGAAGAAAGCACTACTTCACTTCTGATTGCAAAATGCTTCCCTGATTTCACGCACAGCTGGCTGGAATACACAGCACGACACACATCTTACAGAAGAGTTACACAGTGCTCTTGCATGCAAATTTTCCTTTTTCTTTTTTTTTTTTCCTTTCTCCTATTGTTACTTTCTAAAATGCAAAGAGCTGCTTATATGGCAAATACATTGTTTCACTTTTTGTGGGGCAGGCAGTAATAACACTGATATCTTATGCTTCTTCTCTGCCATTTGAACATTTCAAGCTGTTCTCTGTTTATTCCTCACAGCATGGTTTACAGACCTTAGTCCCTGAGAATCTCGTAATGATTTACTCTATCCAGCTACGCAACCCTTTGAAAGAAGGAAGCATTATGATATTTTATAAATGTAAAGTTGCACAAGAGAGAGATTATGAGCTAACACTATGCATGTGCCTAGGTATCCTCCACAGTGCGTGGGAAAAGACAGGCATTTCAAGTGGGATGCACAAAAAGGCAAGCCATCATATTATATTTTCAGCTAAATAACCAGGAGAAAACATTGAGGACATTCACCCCCATAGGTAGATCCTCTAGTATGCAAAATCCCTTCTAGAAAACCGGTGCCAACAAAGTTTCACAGTACCATTGTAGAGAGATTCTTGCCATTTTAAAATAGTAAGTTGTGCTATCTAGCGAAATACAGTTTCTTTGGTTATGTTGTCCCATCTAAAAACAGTTTAGGGAAGAGATGAAACTGCAGTTCTGAGATAAGACACCAATAAGGTGGCTATTGTATATAAAACTGGAGGCAGACTGGGAATTACAGAATGTCATTGCCTCGGTGCTGCCATTGCACATTTACCTTCCTAGACATCATGTGAATACTACTGCATGGAGCCTTTCAGGGAAATTAAGGTGTAAGATGGTCTACATTCTGGAACTCAGCTGGAATCAAAGATAGCGTAGTCCAGCTTAACCTGTGTATGACTTTCAGAAGGGAAACACACAAAATAGTGAATTTGCTTTTGATCTTTCAATCCTAAATTTTAAGGGAGACATATAGAATATCTTCAAAAGGTAACGCTTTGCAATTAAATTTATAACTCTCTTGGATACCAAATATCAGGAAACCAACACAGGTGCTGGGTTTGTAACAGATCATATCACTCTGCATTAACATCTTTATGTTTCCCAGTCTGAAAATGAAATTATCTACCTTGTAATGAAAACATCATCATCTTAATATGTATCTCCCTGTTAATGTTCCACCTATTGCATAGATACTATACCTGTTCTCTCAGCGTAGTGGGTCTGGCTGAGCTGCTTTTCCCCATCCAGCCCTCATGCTGCAGCACTGGGAGCTGGAGGGTGTTGATAACACACCCGTGTTATGACTGCCAGTGCTCACACGGCACCAGAGGATGGGGGGCACGATGGGGGAGAAGATAGAGCCAACCTGAGCTGACCAGTGGGATATTCCATACCATATGACATCAGCTCAACTATAAAGGGAGAGGGCAGGAGGAGGATCGGGGTGGGGGGATTCGTCTTTGTCCTCCAAGTAGCTGCTATGTGTTCTGGAGCCCTGCTTCCTGAACTCAGCCTGATATTGCCTGCGGACGGGAAGTAGAGAATAACATCTTATCTGTCATAACCCACGGCTCTTTGCGTCTTATTCTCTCCCTGCGTGCTGTCCTGACAGGGGTTGGGGGGAGTGATAGAAGGGCTTGGTGGGCACCTGGTGCTTTGCCAGGGTCAATCTACCACACTAATACAGGCTAATTGAGCGGTATCCAATGATTTGTACCTATCTTGTACTCTGTATACCTTTGAAGTTTGCTGCTTCCAGTTTGCTGGAAGAAAGAGGCATGGGCACAAAAGCTTTTTGGTGTTTCTTTTGCTGGTGATTGTAATAAAAAGAATAAAACTCTGATCTTGCCAAGCCTACCAAGACTGGAATAACACTTCTGCAGAGACCTTTATATTTAGTCTTGTCAAATACAAGTCATGTTAAATTATAAGTATAGAGTTGGAGAAACAACCACCAACATAACCAGTGCTTCTTTACTTTTTACTATAGACCCAGAATTTCCTATCACTTTTGGGATGAATTTCAGGTTTGTAGTGAGTGGGGGCACATAAAAAGTATTCTAAGGACCCTACTACATGAGATGTCTACCATATGGTTCATCTTATTGTGGGAAGACTGACTGAATGATTCAGGCTTTCTCTGACAATTCTGTTAACAGGCCTATGTCAAGTCACAAAAAAACCCAAGTAAAATTAGAAACCCAGTAAAGTTAAGAAATCAAATAAAGTCCCCTCAATTAGTACTTCAGCTACTGTACTTTTCCTTCTCTTTAATGATATAATTAAATATTTGAAGTGATTAAAATTTGAGTCCTAAAAACTGCCAGAAAGAAATATTATATTTTTAAATAACATAATTGAATACAATATTTTTTAAATTTTAACATGATAAACAAAGCACTGCAATGAAACTTCCCTAAAGCTACTTCTGCTGTCTGCCTTGTTGCTTGACCATAGTATTTTGACATGACACAGTGGGAAGTAGAAGCACAGGCCTGCAGCAGTGACTGATTTCATTGAGTCAGAAGAGCACACATCCCCAGAATTCTTTGTTGCTCCTGAGGAGCTTCTCTCAGCTGGCCACAGGCCAGCCAACGAGTGGGAGCTTCATAGGTTCAGAGCATCTTTCATTGGAAATAGGCTGTATCACATGTAGAATAGTCTCAATAGTATATCTTAATGCAGAAGAATGTTTGTAAAGAAAGTCCTATTATTTTTCACTTCAGAGCACTGCTTTGTATGAGTTTTTCCACTGGCAACACATTTGAGAAGTGAGGAAAGTGACAATAACAGAGCTGCTTGGCATGGGGCTGGGTGAATAGCAACACAGTTTATACAACTCAATGTACTTCTCTCTGAGTTACAGTAACTCTGAGTCAGGGGAGAAACATATTTTAATATGGAGTAAATATGGATAAAGGCAAGTGGAATGAAAAATAATATGTCTCAATCTCCTGGCCAAATTTACTCCTACTTGCTATATTGTTTTTGAAATGAAAATTCATTTAGTTCAGAAAATAAGAATAGAATTGGATAGCAGGTTCAACTTTGGGGGCCAGCTCCTGCACCAGATACAAACACATAAAGCGAGGCATCTTCTAAAGTGTCCTTAAATTCAATGCATTTATTTCCCTACTTGTTCGTACTTAATTAAACATATTTTTCATATAATTCCCAGAAATCATTTTATTTCTAAATACTTATGCTGTCTCCAGGCAACTGGCCTTGATGCTGTTAATTTGCAGGACACAAACAGCAAACCATGTCATTGAGAAGTAAGAATGTTAATAAAGCACTTCAGCAATGAATTTTATTTTTCAAGCTTCCATCAGCTCAGGCCAAAAAATATGACTATATCCTAAGTAGCTTTTTTGAAAAGATATCATATCTTAATTTACATATCACCATGGAGGAAAGTGATTCAAAATTCTCTGTGAATTTTATTGACTTGTAGCTGATATACCTGAAAAGCTTTATTTACTGTGGGTTTGTGTCCATTATATCAATATTTGTAAACTGCAGAAGAGATATAAAACTATCATTTACTCACCACTCTCTTAGTTGATAATAACTGCACTATTTAATATAAGGTAATTTTGGAAATAATATGTGATAACTACTTGGAGATGGAAAAAGAAAGTTAGAAATTTAGCATGTGCAAGTCTGCACAAGCTGCTACACAAGCAGCTTAAATCAGCTTAGTTTTACTTAGGTGGCTAGGAAGTTAGAAAACAAGGAAAAATCAGAGATTTTAGGGACAAGTGTGTCTGTGAGACAGCAACCTTTCCACAGGCAAAAAACACGCAAATGAGAGATTGCTGACAAAGTAGCCTATATGTGCAAGCCCAAAATTATTTGGATTAAAATAAACTGGTAACATATCTGATTACCTCATACAGATTAAGATCACTGTACCACTATAAAAGGCAGTAAAACCAGGATTCAGCACCAGGATGCAGTCCCCAAGTGTTGAGTGTGCATCTATGCAGGGGTTTCTATCTGCAGTCTCCAAAAATATCTTCCAACACAGATTAACTACAGATTTTTCTGTCCTAATACATTAACTACTTATTAATGGCCTTCAAAATAATCTTAACTATTATATAAAAAATAAATCTTTTTTTTCATTATTATTGTATGTTCATCAGCTGCACATATTATGTATTCATACATCATATGGATTTTCTATGTCACATCAGAATTGGTTTACTTCAATTACTCATGTTATAGACTGTTTAACTTTTTAAGTAAAATTATTTGTTATTTATTGTTGTGAGAATCTGATCGGGTTCACTTGTACTCCCCTATTTTCCATATAATGTCTAGTAATCTACAGAGAATGATAGATTTGTGGCCCTATATTAATAAGCCTTCTACTCATAACACCTACTCTAAATCACTCAAAACTAGATCTAAGAATAGAAATTGCTTTGACCTGTTCCCTTCACCAACAGTCCAGTCTCCATTACTCTAAGTCTTCACTGTTTATAGAGGTCAGAATTAAGTAGATTTTTTTTTTTACGGCAACAGGAGAAAGTCATCTCTCCTAAACTGTTATGAAACCACTACCCACCCAACATAATAATTTATCTTTATTTCAAATGTCAGCTCCCTCTCATGCTGACACATGGAGCACTGAAGGTTCCAAAACAAGAAGAAAAAAAAAAGATTACAAATACAGTTATCGGGCCTAATCTCATTCCCTAGAGGGAAAAAAATTAATAAATTAAAAAAATCTATGGCAGATTTTAGCAGAAAAGGTTAAAATCTGATAAGGTTATTAGGTGTTGAAAGCATTCTGAGATAAAATGAAATGACAAATTCAATTGTGGGAATGAATACCAGCTCTCCTTTTAACCATGCTTTTTCCCCACACTCAGCTAGTGAGTGCCCTTGACAGCCTCTTCAGAAAAAATGCCAAGCAGTATGTTTGATTAATTAAGGTTACATCACCACCTGTCAAAAGAGCATTGTGCTCTTTTGTTTGTAGAACGCCTTATCTTCATGAACATACTGGCTGGGAGAAGTGCCTTGAGAGTCTGTGGGACAGACAGATGCTAATTCCACAAATAAGAGCATGCTAGAAACTTGACAACATAGGTGTCAGGTAACTTGTGGCTATAAAGTGACTCAAAATGAGGTTTCAGTCATGTAAGAGGTTGGCATATATAGATTCGATAACACAGATTCATAGATTTTAGGTCTGGAAAGGACTGCTCATCTGATATTATTATGTTTGATGTGCTATCACAGTTCTCCCTGCAGTACGACCTTTATGTTCTGATAGAATACATTTTCCAGAAAGGCATTCTGACTTAATCTGAGAACATCAAGAGATGGAAAATTCACCTCTTCGAAAAAAAACCCAGCATTAAAAAAAGTGATGCATATCACCAATTACATAAGTTGATCACATAAGATCAACTAGGTGTAACAGAGGAGAGGTCATTAGGGCGTTAATTATAACCATCTCAGTGTGAAGAAATCCTGAGTTGCCTCAAGACAGAACCATTATATTTCAGCTGGCAATGGACTCTGAGGGATTTTTCACCGAGGAGAAATGGTAAACCTCTGCTTTGGCCTTTTTACCTTGGGCTGTCCACATAAAAGGGTTGAAAAAATTGTGGCAGAAGGACCAACATAGCTAAGGAACTAATGGTGTAAAAAAGGTCTCTGCTGTAGAATAAAACTCAGTAAGGCAAAGAAGTCATCATCCTTACTTCACATTTGCATTATGATGGAGCTTTAAACAAACAGATAATTTATTCAGATAAGCAAACACATTAATTCTTTCAAAGAACAAAAGAATGGTGAATTTGCATTCACATTTTAAGAAATATCAGATTTCTACCAGCAACTCCAAGCCCTTTGAAGACTAAAGGTAGGAGTGTCATGTTCAAATTAATTCTACAAATATTTACAGATTTGATGTTAAGCTATGAATATCAGGTGTGGGGCATATTTCCCATGAGCCTTGTGGTTAGTTAAGTACTCCATAATCAAAGGCTTTTATGTCACACAGACCATCTGCCAGGCTCTGTTGTTAGGAATAAAGAGCTGTGATCAGCCACATGATGAGGACAACTAAAAGGGGCACCAGACAGGAGAAAATGTGTGCAAACTGCTGCTCAAGGTCTATGTGAAGGCAGCAACAGTAGGGTCAAATAGTGGCAGCCAAAACAGGAGTTCTGAGGAAGGTGTTTTATGAATGTCAGTGGTACCAGAATGCTTTTCTACATCACGAGCACTTGGACGTCTTTCTGAGTAAGACATAGCATAGACTCACACCCCACCAAAAACTTCTGGGATCACTGGGTTCCTCCCTGTACTTTTACAACATACAGGCAATATTATTTCATGTATCATTCTCCATTTTCTCACAAAAATGCTTCTGTTTTTCATGGGGTCACCTTGCTAAGATATATTCCTCACCAAAGAGGAAATTTTTAAGGAAGTGGCTCTTAGGAAAGACAGAAAATAATTTATGCTGACAAACAACTGTGGAAGTCTAAAAGCTCTGCAAGAAAACAATCTGAAGCTCAGTTTAGTACCTCCCACCACCTCTGCTGGGAAGGAAAAATAAGGACTCCAAATATTTTGCACTTGGTGAAATAGCATGAACAAGTCATGGCCCAAGACTGAGATTGTAATGTAAAATAGAGATTCTTAACTTTTCTTATTATTTATTTGTCAGCTGTTATTTTACTATCGTGGCAATGGATTACCAAATTGGCCAAATTCTCTGTTGGAGGTGGGCTATAAAATTCAGCTGTCTTGGTAGTCAGTCATATTTAGAAATGATCCTCAAAATAAGACATATATAGTACGGCCCAATTTGTACACAAGTAAAATTAAACTTAGTTCAATACTTTACAAATGTACTCTGAAAGCATGTGGGAGTATTTCAAATAAACCATATAGAAAGCAAGCACACTTAGTTCTTGTTCACACAGACTCCTGTTTAACACTGTTTATCTGAAACACTGTTCTTCTTTCCTCTCTCCTCTTTGAGAGCTTTGTTTCACACCTTCATGGTGTCTGTATCTTGTGAATTATTGCTTTTCTTTTATTTAAAATAATAAAGTTGGTCTATCAGGTAACAGCAGATGCTAAAACTAGATTCTCTAATTATCACATAAAATGGATCCATACATATGTATGACTTTATCAGGTAATAACAGGTACTGAATATTTATCCCCCCAGCCACAATGGCTACTCATTACAAATTTATGACTGCACGGTATCTACTGTGCAGCCTCTTTCCAGCAGTCTCAAATGGGCAAACCTCACTTATCTCTCCTGGGCCTGCAATGTTTTTTGGATTTGTTTTGTTTTCACTACCTTCAGCGTGGGTAACCACAACTGATCATGCCATTGTGGTGTCCTCAAAAAACACATATATATTAATCCCCATCAAATTTCAGGTTCTGCTGCCAAGGACCTGTGTATGTCAGGAGGCTAATAAACACACAAATTAAAAGTATTAAACAGACAAGTGATGCTTCCAAATAAAATGGAGACATTTTCCAGGTCACCTTGAGATACAGCACTTTAAGCATCTCACAAATTGCCCATGATGATAGTCTGAGATGAAACACCTATAGCACACTATCCAAATTTTCTGCCCTTGGCTACGTATAGGATGTTTCAGTGAACACAAAAATAGCTTTGTTCCTCCTTACTGAAAGGAGAAATTCCACAATATGAAGTCATGTAAATGTGTAAGCCAACCCGTTCACTACATAAAGAACTGAAAGTATGGTATGAACATACTTTCTTACTTCATTATAATCACAAAATACAGCACACTTCTAATACAGAACAGTTCAAGTTTCTATTACCATGTTCTCATAAAGCACACTGCCCTTGCTAGCACACAGCATGTATGAGGTTGCTGAAAAATATAACAAAACTCCAAGTCAGAAAACTGCTTAAGTAGGACACTGATGGGGCAAAGAAGACAGAAAGCATTTAGGTAAAGTATCAGATATTGGCATCCTGCCCTAAACATCTGCACAGTATGACTGCCTTTCAATTGAAAGCAAAACTAAGGGCCTTCCGACCATTTAAGCACTCTATGACAGCTAGATAAGTTGTTTGTAGCATAATGACTCTGAGAAAGCTTAGTTTCCTACAGCTTTGTACCCTTTGATCCTTTATTTCTCACCTTCAAATTCCTTCCCACTCTCTACCTCCGTGTGCCACTTCAGTGAGGAAGAATCAGCATATTCTGCAGCTGAGCGCTGTAAATCTGATAAATGAGTTGCCAACAAATCTGTGGCATTAGCCAGCTGGCTACCACCAAACAACATATAATAGCTGAATTTTGCCCACCTTCCTTTTGTGAAAATGTTTAATTTTCCATTTGTTATCAGTAGCTTCAGTTTTACCAAACCAGCATTCAGGATGAAATTCTATTGAAAGTGAAATTGTCTGTGTTTCTGCTTTGGTACCTTACCTGTGCAGCTCCACCTGAAAATACAGGAGCTAGGCTTTGGACTTCCCCAAAACATTTAGTGTGAAACAAGAGCACAACTGTATTTCTTACAGTGTTTCACAACAATTTTAATGTATCCTTTTGACTGAACAGTTTCCCATCTTTAAAATGGGAAAATATCATATCCTTTACTTCACAAAATGTTGTATGGATTTTTGTTTTTTGGAGGGTGGGGTTTTTTTTGGTTTTTTTTTCCTTTGGTGAAAAGGACAGACCAGTGACAGAAAAAGTAAGAAATTCCCAATCCTGTCTTCAAAACATAGCTTGAACAATGCCTAATAAATCAGGAAAGGGTCATTCGTCATACTATGAGATGAGAAGCTGATCATTAAATGAGTGCCATGTATTTGTGTTCTCATAAGCCAGGAGGCTTTAGAACAATAATACATGAGCAAATAATTAAAGACAAAATTATGTTAGCAAAGAGTATTTGTTTCCTGTTCCTAATGGAGATATCTTCCACATAATTTCAATGAAGGCTGGCAATATCTGAAAGCAGGCAAGAAAAACTGGCAGGCAATAAATAGCCTCAGACACCAGAAAATCATTAACACTTGCAGACACCTTCAGAATTTTCTTAATAGGTTCATTCTCCCTTAGCACTATGGACCATGAGCTGCCACTGCAAAGAAAAGGTGAGTCATACTGAAAGTGAAAAACTCACTCAGAAACAAAGATGAATGACAGCTTTCTATCCCTAGCAAAATTAAACACCCAAATTAATTAAATATACATAAACATACATATTTCACAGTCTTTTTTGCACAGTATCCATTCCTCCAAAGCACTGCATTTTTTTTCTCTGGAACTCTATACAAGCAACCACAAAATCAAAGTTAGTGCAGCTATAAAGTTCTTAGGAATATCTAGGAACATGCTCAAAATACAACCATATAACCACTCATTTCTGTGTCTCAGTGCTTTCAGTTACTCTCCTTTAATCCAGAAGATAGTATTCCAGATTTTTGAAATCAGGATTTTTCAGTAGTGGATCAGGAATTTTCCTTTGGAAAAATAAAAGGGCATTCTGCTCCAAAAAGTGTTGATTCTCACCTGTTACCCTAATCTCTCCATTCAAAATCTATTCATTTGCATTATGCTTCAGCATGGAAGTCCTTGGTTTTCTTTCAAGAATGTAATATGTCATCTTTTGGAAGACTCTCAAAGTGACTGTGTGTGCATAATTAATTCTGAAGAGTGAGATCATTAGTCCTATAGAATTTTCAGCTCCTCACTGGGATGAACAAGGCATCTTTTTGAATTGAACAAGGCAACTCTGTGAATGAACTCAGCATCCTTCTGCAGTCTACCTTCTTCAAAATGCCAAACCATCTGCTTCTCCTAGTATTTTTCATTGTGTTTAGCAAAGTGAAATCTGACATTTTTGCAGTGAATTAGATGTCATGAAAAGGCAATTACAATAGATTTTTTAATTATTCAGGATACAGGTGCTCCTGAATGCAAAGAATTGCTCCAGCTGAAAACTATTCTGTGAAATGACAGTATTATAAAACAAGACAGTATTATAAAAAAAAGAAAAAAACGGCAAACCCAGTTGTTCTCATACTTATACAATGGCTTTTCCTCCTTATTAAATCCGATTGAAATATTTCCTCTTCCCTTTTTGGTTTTAAAGGAGAATGGACAGATGATAGAAAATATATAATAACCACCAGATACATGCAACATTTTTGATTTCACATACCTATTCCTATCCTGTAGTACAAAACAGCATGCAGGTGAAGAAAAGAAAGTTTGTTCGTATTTGAATAACAAAACTTTAAACTTCAAAATTGAGAAATTAACCTCCTATTTGCTCAAATCCAAGCTGATACATAAATGTCATCTTCATATGTCAGTAATAAACAAACAGGTACAATAAATTAAGCCAGCATTGTCCTATTATCAGTCAGTAACAATAGTCATTTTACTGAAGGTAGTATAGTATTGCTCTAAAAAAATTATTCAATGTAAAAGGGCATGAGACTTGTTTCAGTCAATTTCAGATTCAATCATTTTTTGGAAAGACAGCTTGGGGAGCTTACTCATTTTATTTAATATATAATAACCAACTATCAGAGCACGCAAAAAGTCAGGGACTTGCATCCAGTTCTCATCTCAAGCCTGAAACCTACAGATGCAGCAGAAATATAACTGCAAGTGGAATCATCCTCAAAGGGGAACACTAGTTTTCAGAAAGCCAGATCTTCAGAGCCACATAAAATAAGACAGATTTGACCTTCTACCCAACAGGGCATGTTCTGAGGAGAACACTCTGTTCCACAGACTGCATATTTTTCAATAAAGAGTCATTTCTTAAAACGCATAATGACTTGGTAGTTAGGATGACAGGAAGAGCTTTATAACCTCCACACCCTATCCAGATGCTAATATTGGGAACTTTGTAATACATAAAACTGCACTGTTGTGTCAGGCATCTTTTAAAAGTCTGTAGTAATCATTTTCTTATTCATGTACATAACCCAGTGTTTTTTTTTTATTAATGGCCACATTAAAATGCTAATAAATAAAGCTTAGTAATGAAATATGCATGTTGGTATGTGAAGATATCATTAAAACCAATCCACTTATAACATATGTCATATTATTTGCATCTTTATATTTTGTACAAGCTTTTGGCAGAGTAATTAAAGAACAATCAAGCCTTTGTCACTAATTAACATTGTCAGTATGTCTTTATGATATGTAAAATATGTTAACGAGTTGAGAACTTTCACTATTTGGGATGGCTTGTGTTTTTTCTCTCTCCTGGAAGGAATCTAATAAAGAAACATCTGGCAGTGGGGGCATCATTATTTCTAGTGAAAATCAAAGAAGTTAATGAATGGAATAAGAGGTTAGGAATTGGGGGGCATTAATTTTTCTTCGTTATTATGCTCTGTTAAGTGAATCCATGCTATCAAATAAAAATTATGGTTTTGAGCATTGATGTAAAATTTTTCATTCCAGATTAAAATTATGAACTCTGAACATCTGTATTCACTTCTCAGGTCCAATATGTTTACAGCAATAGACTGGCTTTTCATGTCTTTTTAAGTCAGTTTGGACTGAAACACCAGAGAGTAGTTAATACAGGTTAAGTATCTTTAATCAAGATATTTGAGAACATTCCAGCAAAAGATTTTTTTTTTCCCGTAGGAGTAAGATATGATTAACAATGACCTTTTGATGGGAACATGAAGTTTTGATGAACTTCTGCAAAGTCACAACTAGGCTTTCATCTGAGACTATCTTAAGTTTTTGTCATCTTGCCATGCACTATCCTGGTTCCCAGATTAGGTCTGTTATTTAAAAATAACTTCAGGAATCAGACCATTATTGGGAATTTACAGGCTTTCAAGTTGCCTCCTTCCAAAGAGGAGCAGATCAAGGGAAGTGAAAAGCATTTGGGATCCCAAGACTACCAGTACCTTATAGACTCTATGCAGTCTATCCATGGGTTCCTGTCTCTTTGGATTAGCATCAGAAGTCTATGTCCTGAGTGTTTCAGCTCCAAAGCAGAATTTGCCTTCCAGCTTTACAGAAGCTGACCAACATAACTATCTGAGGCTTACCAAGCCCTCAAGATAAGAGTTCCAGGCCACAAAGTCTGTGAACAAATGAAGTAAGCAAGCTATTCAGGAAGAGAACAGAGAGTGTTTGGGATATCTAACAGCTAAAAATCAGATAATCATTATAAATGTGATATCCTATTGATATCTTCATTTCCTTCCAGGGAAGTAATTTAAGTTTTTTTTTTTTCTATCCAGATCTCTCCTGTAAGTAACCTTAGTCCAAAGTCTACATGTTTAACCTTGCAAGGGAGGTCAAGGGTAACAAAAAGGGCTTCTTCAAATATATTGCAGGAAAAGCTAAGGCTAGAGGCAACGTAGGCCCTCTGCTGAATGAGGCAGGTGCCCTGGTGACAGATGACACAAAGAAGGCAGAGTTATTAAATGCCTTCTTTGTCTCTGTCTGTACTGCTGGAGACTGTCCTCAAGAGCTCCTGGCACCTGAGGCACCAGAGGAGAGCATGACTAAGGACTCTTCCCTGGTTGATGAGAACTGGGTTAAAGAACAGCTGAGTAATCTGGACATCCATAAGTCCATGGGTCCTGACGGCATGCATCCAAGGGTGCTGAGGGAGCTGGCACAGGTCACTGCCAGACTGCTCTCCATTATCTACAGTAAGTCATGGCACACAGGAGAGGTACCTGGGGACTGGAGGAGGGCAAACATCACCCCAATCTTCAAGAGGGGCAAGAAGGAGGACCCTGGTAACTATAGACCTCACCTCCATCCCTGGCCAATGCCATCCTGGGCTGTATTAGAAGGGGTGTAGCTAGTAGGTCGAGAGAGGTTCTCCTGCCCCTCTACTCTGCCCTGGTGAGGCCACATCTGGAATACTGTTTCCAGTTCTGGGCCCCCCAGTTTAAGAAGGACATGGAACTGCTGGAGAGGGTCCAGCGCAGGGCTACAAAGATGATGGAGTGGAACATCTCTCTTTTGAGGATAGACTGAGGGAGCTGGGGCTTTTTAGCTTAGAGAAAAGAAGGCTAAGGGGTGATTTAATCAATGTTTATAAATATATGAAGGGTGAGTGCTGGAAAGATGGAGCCAGGCTCTTCTCGGTGATGCCCAATGATAGGACAAGGGGCAATGGGTTGAAGCTGAGGCACAGGAAGTTTCATGTAAACATAAGGAAAACTTTTTTCACAGTGAGGGTGACGGACACTGGAACAGGCTGCCTGGGGGGGTTGTGGAGTCTCCCTCTCTGGAGATATTCAAGATCCTCCTGGACGCGTTCCTGTGTGACCTGGTCTAGGTGATCCTGCTCTGGCAGGGGGGTTGGACTAGATGATCTCTCAAGGTCCTTTCCAGCCCTTGACATTCTATGATTCTATGTCATGTTCCAGACCTTATGCTCTGGGCACGTGAACCCGAACTAGACAGCCCAAAATATGGACCTATGCAAATGGGATGTTTTGAAGGAACAAGACTGGCTCCCCTGAGGGGAGGAAAATGGATAACTGAAGCAACCTTTGTGGCAATATAGAAGTTTGTGCTAAACTATTTCAGATAGATCAAAAATCATAATAATAAAAACAGTGGTCAAGAGGCAAAACATAACAATGAGATTGTAAACAAACAGACTGAGTGTGAAGGGACTGTAGTCTTTTAAATGCCCACCTGTTGGCAAAACATCTTTCCTTCAGGAATGGATGAGTGTGAAAAGTGCCTCTAGCAGCCTCTTATGTTCAGGCACCTTTTATTTAAGTTTCCAGTGCAAAGAGAAGTATAAACACTGTTCTTTCCCCACATTTTTCCCCGTCTTTTCTACAGTGTCTGAAAATTAAAATGACACTGAATATATGCATTTTACTGTCACCAGACACTTTTGAGAGCTATTGAATTTCAGAGTTTTTAATTGAAAAACACACAACAACAAAAAAAAAAAAAAAGGAAAAAAAACCCCCACATCACAAAACAAAAACAAACAAACAAACAAACCAATCCAAACCAAACCAGGCAACAAAAAAACCCCAACAAACACAGACACAAAAAAAACTAAACACAAAAGCCAACCACAACAAACACACACACATAATGAACAAACAAACAAAAAAACCTCACAGCACTTGGGTGCAAGTAGTGAAACTCAACCTATAAATTGCAGCACTGGGCTTGAGTATACCACCCAGGTAACACAGGTCCATAATTTAAATGGCAGTGTACTGTGGAGCATACAATGACTCAAAACAATTAGTCATTTACCATTATGCATGTAGCTTTATTCTCTGAATTCTCTCCTTTTATTATATTTAGCTAAGAAAATGTTTCATGTTCTTCTTCATACATTCTTTCCTGTGGTTTGCATTATTATTTTCTAAATATATAATGCTTTATTTACTTATAGCTCAGAGGTTCTTTTTTTGCAGTTTCTTCTTTCAATGTGCTAGCAAAGCCACAAATATATATCTATGGGGGTATTTTTTCTGCCATTAATTGACACTGGTTGTACTACCTTTGAAGATTAAAAAGCTTTTTTTTTCATGTTTAAATTGTGGTTTTGGCCACAGACACAAACAGCTATAAAACCAGACAAACATCCCTCCACTGGGTTACAATTTTGCTTTCTCAGGAGTGTATGCTCTGACTTTTTTTTCGTATTTGGCTTGTACATGCAATCAACTACATGCAATACAACTACTAGGCTCTGAAATCATATTACAGAAGCATAGATATATAAAATGTAATGTTTTTCCTGAAGTTGCATTCTAGAATTTCTAGTATCCACATTAAACCCATGGGATATTTTAGGGTTTTAGTGCATGGGATTTTTGTTTGCCTTTTTTCCAAAGGAAAATGTCTAGTATTTTTCTCTCAAGAAGATGAATCCCTAATCAGCAAGCTAAATGACAAATGGGTGTTACAGCAGCATCAGGACAAGTCTTGCTAAAATTACTGTGTGACAGTAGTCATAAATTATCTTTCAAAGTGGCAGATAGTTCTCACTGTAGGACCTACCACAAATTCACTAAATTCAGACGTGTTTCTTAGGAATTAGTGTTGAGAAGAACTGTACTTACAGATTCGGAAAGCTTCTGTTATTAGCTTAAAACATGAAATACCTCCATGGTGGGGGAAAGAAAGGATAAAAGGACCATATAAGGAAAAGAAGTTGGTATAACTTGGAAATTCTTAAGTATCTTCAGTCCAGCATGTCTTAACTGCTAGGTACACTTTGATATGTACTTCATATCAAATAGTTCTTATCATATTGCAGTCCCTTATTTCACAATGTTGAGTATCTGAAACTGTCATAAGAAGCAATGTAGATCTTTCTATCCCTGTGCTAGAATACCCAGACTGTTAAAAGCAAAAGAAACCCTGACAATTGGACATATTACCATACTGAATAATAAGTAAATGTGATTCATACTTTTCCTTAGAGAGCTAGAGGACTCTGAGTGAGATTTCTGGTTTACCACTGCTTCTGCTCCTATGCCGAGGGCCCTGGAAAAGTGCTGGAAATTGCAGCTGAAGCAGGGCAGGGGTTTGCTTTTTCAGGGTTAGTTCTTCCACATGGGATTTCGGCAGAAAGGACCAAATTTACATGCCTGTCAAAAGTTTCTGTCAAAATAAATACCTGGTATAGAGATTTTTTTAATTCCTGAATTTTCATTAATTTTAAAATAAGTTAAGAATGTGAGAAAGTAGTAGGATGTAATGTGGAAAGCGACTGACATGTTTCTGGAAAAGAAGGATAGTATCTAGTGAATGAGGCAAGCATCCAAAGAAGTTGAGGCTGGATAATGTGCAAGGAATGGGAAATGAAGCTTCACTGAGAACATATTACATATAAAAAACTGAGCAGATGTCTTAACAACATGTTATCTAACTTTCAGTCTAAGCAAGGCAAAGGTCTTTTTACAATCAAAAGCAGGTAGCTAAGCTTTTGCAGGTAAACATCAGTGTCAGTTCAATTTAGGTCACTGACAATACATCAAACTTACAACACCGCTTCAGTATGACACACAGCGAGAAAAAAACCAGCTTGCAGAGGCAACGTTTTCTTTGGAAATTCTTTTCATACTAATCTGCTTTAAAAATTAAATTGGACTTAAACTGTTAAGCGTCCAGTGTCCCATTTGTAGACAAATCTTATGAGACCTTATTTGACACTATATTAATTTTCCTTACAATCCTACATTCATTTCCATGAAGGTTTCTGAAGAACTTCTGTCTTCTAGATGAGAAGTATTCCCCTTGTTCCAAGGAGCAAATGCTATAATAGCCACCAAAAAAACAACTGTTACCTGCCAGAGAAAAACCTGACATCAGGATAAGTAGTTATTAATTTTCAAGTTCTAAATTTCATTTCCAAGAGAAGACTTTACTCTCTGCACAGAAAACATATTAAAGCCTTGAAAGAAAATTGTTATCTATGAAACCTGCAGCTTGACAAATATGAAATCTGAACATACTTCTTTCTATAGCTGGATGACAAGATAAACTGAATTTTTCCTTTTTACTGTAATTAGTATATACACATGAAACCACTGAAAAGGAGGAGCACATAAAACAGAAAAATAACAAATCTTTATGAAATTTGCCACCCTAAAAAGCCATGTCACTGATTTTATTCAGTATACATTCCACAAGAAAATTAAATGCCTGAATAGTTACTGCTGAATCCCTTGCTTTAAATGAACATAGCAAATCATCTAAACACTCCAGGGTTTTCTTTTTCATTATTAAAGAGTCAGATACACAGGCAATTTAATCATATCAGTAAAAGGAGTATGTATTTTCATGCGTAAAAAGAATAATTTAAATCACATATTTTTGTCAATTCACTTTTTCATTGTTTCAGAAATGTTTCTGAATGCCAAATATAAGCCCATATTATTCTACTCAGGTTGCTTTAAGCTGATTAGATGGTCAAATATTACCTACTTAAATGAGATGATGACTATGAGATTAATCTAAGGAGAGGCAGTATACCATAGATCAGAAAGCAAAGGGCTGTGAGATGATTGCATGTTACCAGGGCAATAAAATCAAGAAGAAAAAAGTATGTACCACTAGAGGATTGCCAATGGGAGTGAAAGTTAAATTAGAGATAATTTAATGAAATATTTATTACTGACTGCAAAGATATGGCTTTTGCATTTTCCCAAATGTGGCTCCCTTGAAAGGTGCATTGATTAAACCACGTGCATTATCGTACTCATGCTCGCTCATAGCAAACACAAATGGCTTATCAAAGTTTTTATGTAATTATAAAGCCCCTACATATTTTTATAGTTATGATACACTCTTGAGTGTGTTTATTTATCAGTGTGAAGCTTTACTGCCTTACATGTAAAAAATGTTACCAAGGAAAGGAAAATGTATCAATGCACATTGACGATTGTTACAATAAGTAAGCCAAGAGCTAAGTTTTGTACCAATAAAGTGTCTGGTAAGTAGTATTTTACATGTATTTTGTGTGTATAATAAGAGTTACATTGACTCAAGTTGCTGGCACAACTGCATCTTATTTTAGCAAAGCTCATGCTCACTTTCCTAGGGTTCCTATGGGACCCACTACACCACCTTAGACAGAGCCAGCTTCTAACCCTCTTTCTACTTACATCCTTATGTGAAAAGGAGTGGATCTGCTGAGGACATGAGAAGTCCACAGTTTTATTATGATCCTAATTGCTGCAATATCTAAGCATCATGCCAGGTGAATATATCTATGCTCACAGGACATTCATGCTGCCCTTCATCATTTAAATGTGACCTAAGATGAGTAAGACAAATAAATGCTTCTTTCAGATTTTCATTGCTGATACACACTTATGCTTTTAGGAATAATACCTGTAAGGAATTTAGTGGAATCCATAAATCTTTTGGTACCTGACACAGAAAAAAACCCTCTGTCTTTAAGATTGAGAACCTCAAAAAGTGGAATAAGCTGAGCTGTGTTCAGAATAGGTTCTCAGTAAACTAAAAAATATGAACTTTATCAACAAGAATTTGTCCAAAACCAAGTCTTAGATACCTGACTTGACATGCAGGTCAGGGCATTATGATTGCAGATCACTTTTCTGTACAAACAAGTAAAAGCAATTTTCCTTTTTTTCCCAGACCCGAGCATGATGTCTGACTTGCTCAGCAGCACAATGGTGACTAACAGACCTCAGTTTATGACCAGTGCATGACTCTGCAATCTAGCGGTTACATGACTTGAGTGAGAGGGGAGCCCTGGGATTGCTCATTTATTTATATCAAACATAAATCAGAATCCAAACCCTCCTTCCTTAGGCAGACAGGTTATAGATGTACGTTTACGTTTGGCTTGCTTTTTCTGCACTCTGATTAGGCAGCCCTATGTGTGTGAGTTTCTCAAATTCCCTTCTCTATCCAGGTATCTAAGTCTAAAGTCCTCCTTAAAGGATCTTCAGTTCTTTTCAGATCTGTGACTAAATATCTTACCTTTTTTGTCCTCAGTGAAGTAGCGAGAACCACAGTAAAAATTTGGAGTGAACTCAAAGATATAGGTAGAGCTTCCTACATCTTAGACTTGTCTTTAACAGATGGTCATTTTCCAGTTTTTACATTGAACTCTGAAAAATCTCACTTCCTTGAGTAGGGGAATTTTTGGGGTTTGATGGGTTTTTGTTTGTTTGTTTGGGGTTTTTTATGATGAACTATTGTACAGCACAATTAAGGTTAGAATAATCAAGTTCTTGCTGGCAAAACGAAGTACATTTTGTGGCCTGGCTTTATAAACAGCCACAAGTGAAGGTCTCTGGTTAGAATGCTGTTGTTGATCTAAAATAAAATTATTCCATTAAAAAAGCATTAAATAAAATTAACTCATATTTAAAATATTTATATCCCTGAACAAATGACAATGTTGGCCTAGGAATTTTTCAGAGTAAACCCCTCAACAAATATGACCTAGAACAGTTATTTCTACTCATGAATAGCAATAAACAACTGGGACATCTCATGGGGCAGCAAAGATGGTTTAATCACTTTCACCCATGACACCACACTATGAATTCTCTATTGTGCTTGCATTTAAAGTAATACATAATCTGTTGATGTGTATGAATCCATACTCTTTCACCATATCAGCACTATTTGTATGTTAATTATCCTGCAATTTCATCATACCGGGCAGTGAAGAAACATGGAATCTGTGTGTAAGACAGTGCATAGAGAAAGACAGAACTGGGAACAGCAGGCTTGTACTGGGCTCAGCCTAACATGTAGTGAAGGCATGGCCACCTTTGTTCAGATAAAAATGGAAACATAGCTATCTGCAAAATACTGCATGGGCTACACACAAAAAAATGTGAGATTAAATATAACCTCAGTCTCAAAAATCTATCATACATACTTCTACATTTGAAAAATGTCATCTGACAACATAATAAAGTATAACAAATATATTTTTGTAAACCAAAGGCACATTGTTATGAATTTGTTTTTCTTCTTTTTCTATCATATTTAGAAGTATGTTCCTTGAAAAGATTACTAAAATAAAACTGCATTCATTGCATTCTGAGGGGTGTATAAGACAATATAATGATTAAAAGCAATCTCAGTACTAGTTACCTCCTGAATGCATTCTGCTTACATAGCATGTTTCATCATGCTAAAGAGGCTTTAGTCTAGGACACTGAATGCTATTTGTAAAGGTGAAATTTTAATTTTATCCATTTATAAGTTCATTTATCCAGCCTACACTAACAATTGTGCTAATTATTGCACTAAGGCAAAACAAAAAATGTTTTTTGTGTCACATGCAAATGACTGAGCTAATTTTCTCAGCATCAACAAGAAGAAAAATATTTTCTTCTACAATATTTATAATTATTTTTAAAAACATTCAGTTCTAGCTGACAGAAAGTATTATTTTTAATTATTTTTGCTGAAGTTTTACAGTATACCTAAATAGCCCAAAAGTTCCAACAAATTATAATAATTACATGAATACTTACATCTTAACCTTTTGGCCCACATTTCTGCTACTTTCTTGGCATTTGAAGACATTAATCAACAAATTTTCTCATTGAAAACATCTCTCATGCTTTGTTTTTTGTTCCTCTCATGTTGTTGTATCACTCTTTGCATAATCTTGAAGAATTTCTGATGAGCTCCAACATATGATCAAAAATCTGCATTCATTTACAGAAGGCAATTTTATTATATTTCTATTGCACAGCGAGTGTCTGCTGTGCAATTAGAACAGATTAGAGATTAAACTCTACTTGAGTTTGTAAAACAGTCATTGGCTTTTGGTTCTTTGTTCAGAGAGAAATATAAATCCAAGATTCTCTACAAAGACAGGAAGAAGAGAAGACTATTTAAATTTGCGAAGTATCATTGTATGATGGAAATGAAATATAGATTTACAATGCAATTGTGTTAACAGCTGGCATTCAGTGATTTGGATCTCTGTGCTGCTGCTCTTCAAACTCCCAAGCTTTCTGCTATTTCTTAGGTTCAAACACTCTTTTCCAAAAGCTATGCTTCATAGATATCATACTACCTATGCTATCTTATGTGCCACAGGATCACATGTTACTGTTAAATTTTCATTTAGCTCTAAGGAGTTAACAGATGTTTAATAGATGTTATAGCACAGCCCAGCAGGTGGACAGCTGTGACTCTGAGTGCTGATATCATAGTGATGGATTAATAACAATTTATAACACAACCTATTCATGTCCATATCATATTCATAGTAATTCTTTTACTAAAAGCTCATTAACTACTGACCAACTTCCTTTTTTTTTCCAAGACTCAGAATGCAATGATTTAGGTATGACCATCTGTTTTTTCTCTTCAGAAATATGCTCCCATCTGGATACTTCTTGCACTGGAGATGTTTCATTCCATTTCTTAGGTATTATTTCCCTTTCCTCTGTTGTTTTTTTACTGTATAAGAATGGCAGAAAAGTCTTCAGCAGAATTTGGCTTGGAGTATTTGTCAAATTCATATAGGCTGTTTCCTGGGTTTATGTTAGTGCAGTTGTATCAGTACACACTGAACAGGTCAGACAACAATAACAATACAGCTTCCTGTCATTTACAGGAAATGTGGCTAAACAGAAGTATTGACTTATTCACACTCAGCTAGTGGGAATGAGCAAGAGCAAGAGGCTGAGAAAGAGGCAGAGTAGTGGTTCCATCATTGTATTCTTACTGGTAGAATGTGCAGAGGCATATATAAGAACTATATTATAAGATTTAGAAGAAAAGTTACAATTCAGTTATTACCTCTCAGACATGATATCTCCTGGGGCTACTGATAGGTTTTCCTTGTTAAATGTGACTCATGTTCATGTTTAAAATTTGAACCTACTCCTAGACACCCTGTATTTGTTCTTGTATGCCTGGTATTTTAACCTCGGATTTAACTCCAGGTGTGGTTTGGTGTGTTTGAATGAATGGGTTCTCTGATCACAGTCCAACCTACCTCCTTGTATTTGTAAATTCTTTTGCCTCTCACATATTAACAGAATAATTACATCAGGAGTTTGCTATCAACACCAACATCATCCAGGAGACTACTGTGTGCTGGTTCTTCTTTTACCTCTCAGGCTGGAGGGATGACATAGCACCACAACCTCTCTTTTAAGTAGAGACAACGTAATCCCATAGCAAGACAATACTTCATATCATTCAGCTTTTCTGAACAGTGTCAATGGAAATACTTCCTTCCCACAGCCAAGCGTTCCAGGAAAAATCCTCTAAAACAGCTAGATTCATCCCAGGACTGATTTAGCTCTTGTTTTTAGCCTCTATCAAGCAAGATGTACAATATCAAGACTGGCAGCTAAGGAAGATATATTATTACCATCCATTCCCAACTCTAGCAGTTGAGCGTTTCTAATGATATGACCATTGGCATTTGGGAAAAGCACCAAGGACATTGCCACAGGTAATGCCCAGTACGCCTACGTAAGGCAAAGACCTCAGACACTTCAGTGCCACCACTCAACACCATTTCAGCCAGCGCAGGCCTTTAGTCTTACTGTCCTCACCCTAAGTCAGTGCCTGTATCCACAGTACTCACTGCTGCTGGCTGACCAGAGCCAAGAGACAGCTGTTGGTCATAGTCATATATTAGTATTCCTGTTGTAATTCTCAGACAATGGCATGGCTGTGCTTGAGAAAGCTGAGCAGAGCTTCCATAACCTTCAGCACAGAAGTGATGAGTTATCACACTTTGGGCTAATGTAGCAATGTAATGGGATAAACTTTTCTAGTGAGGGCCATGCTGTCCCAGACCAGAAATGTGCCCCCAGACAATGCTGTTGCCTGTTGATACATACTGAATCTTTCTCAGTTTGAGGCCTTCTTTGCAATTAACAACTTTGAGAGAGGTTGTCTTTTTTTTTCCCTAAGTGAGTCTGCATATGACCTCCTTAGGAACTCTATTGACAGATCAGATTTTTCCAGACAGCTTTCTTCCCTTCCTGGTCTTCTGCCAGTATTCTACAGATGGGTGTCTTTACAGCTTTACATTCCTAATTGCTTCTGGAGTTAATTTCTTCCTTGCTATACAGGGCTTATAGACCTATCACTCCATAAAATGGTAACTTTACTGTAGACTATATTAATCTACTTTGCTTATGAAGATGTCAAGATCTATTATTTTTCTCTCTTTTACTAGACCAATTATTATGTCAAAGAAGAAAAACAGATAGATCTTTCAGGAACAAACCAATGCTGGCTTTTACTTATTTTCCAGATATTTGTAAGTTGCTTAATAATTTGTTCAAATATCTTTGAAGTTAACATAACAAAAAGATGTAAGTTCCAGAAACTTCTAACCCCCAAAAGCAGAGAGAAATAGTGCACTACAGCTGGCTTAATATTCTGCAATCTCACCTATTTTCCACTAGCTCCCCAAAATAATCACTAGAGGTTTTGGCAACTTCCTTAGGCACTCTAGAGAAAATTTCAAATTATTTGAATGTTCTTTCCCTGTTGGAGTCTATTTTTCCTCTTTATTTAAATGATCATGGTCACAATTAGCCTTTTTTAACACACGCAGACAGATGAAACAACAACATCAGAAATCTTTAACTGCTAGAGGCTTTCCGTGTTTCATTTTTCATTATCTTTATTGTTAACTAATGGAACATTTCCCAATACTTGTGTAGACTTCTTTCTTGCCTTTCACATTTCTTAACAGCTATAATATATACATTCCCTACTTCCATAGGCTCTCTTTATATTCATCCCTTAGTTATACAGTATTTTTTTTAATTGTTTATATATAAAATATTGATCCAGCTGCAGATAATATAGGGCATATTAACATACTGTTTTCAGTTTAAGAGAAGATACATTGCTTAAGATGAGCAAAAATTTCAAATCTGTCCTTAGACCACACTGTCTTATATCATTACCCCACATCCTTGTGCATTAGTACCCTCCAGGAAATTAAGAAACTTTCCTCCCAGCTTATCAGGATACATCAGATACCTGGTACTAACAGACAATGTTGCATCCTTCAGACACTTAGAGCACTTAGCTTTTTAAAGAAAAAAAAAGCACAATACTGCAGTCAAGGTTTGTTGTAGAGACCTATGTAGCAGTATAAGTATTCTAATGATACCTTCAAACTGTTGGAGACCAACCTCTAATAAAAGGAAATTTTCCACCTTTCTAGCAGCTCCTTCAAGCAGTCTATACACATCTACCCATTACTGTCTTTGAAGACCATTATCCCTTTAGGATGCAATAAAAAAGACCAAAATTAAATATATCCCTTAAAGAAATTGTGCAATTCTATACTGTAAAGTGCTGTTTACATTCTTATTTACATTGTTATGCATTGTCTGGGTTTAAATGTGCTTTAGTTTCCTTGCCACATTATAAACACTTAAAATATCCTTCACTATAGTTTCATTTTATTCTGCAGGACAGGTGAACATTGCAGCTTACATGGCTTTAAAGAGGTTTGTCTGCATTGGGATTTTTTTCCCTTCTCTGCCTCAAAGCGTTTTATTACTCAAATCTCTGAAAATGTTATCAAAATAATAATTTTATCTTACATTTTACTCTAAGAAACAGCTTGGAACAGTTGGTTGTGGGGGCTATGGGGTTTGTTTTCGCGAAATCTTGAAGTTCCACAGGCATCACATGTCTTTGGGGTATTTTACTGGCAAGTTTTAGTAGATGGGGTTTTTTTTAAGAAAAGTTTTTTTTAAGAAAAGTTCATTTGCTGCTTTAGAATAAAGTGATGTTCTTAATAGAAACAGTTCTTTGTGATCAGCAAACGTATCTGGGATGTTCTTAACAGACTAAAAGACATCTTGTGAGAACTGTGCTTTCAGGTATGTCTATTTAAAACATTTCTTGAACTGTAGCAGTTGAAAACATTGATAATTAGAAGGCCATCTTGTTTTGGCACAGCATCAATAAATGCCTTTTGTTGGCTATCTAACAATTTTATCCTTCCTGGCAGTGGAAGTTGTTGCATTGCCTTGATTAGTACGACTGAAGGTACCTTTGAGGAAAACAGAAGCAATTTGGCACTGATTGGATTTTGAGTGGAACTATAGATGGAATTTTTTTCAGCATACATACCATTCCCTTTTAACTTTCCTTTGTTGTCACAAAAAATTAAGCCACATTTGGGATGAGCAAAGGACTGGTTTGTTAAGACTTCAGAGTGTCTTCTGTTGAAACTATTTAAAGGATGAAAATTTCAGGTAAGACAGCAGTGTAGTCTTCTGCTTAGGACAGTCTAGAAAAAGATTTTTCTGTTTCTTTGTCGGTATTTTTTTATGGAAATAACTTGTGTTCTGGTCAACAACTTCAGTATTAAATCATCGGAATAAGTCTGTAGATTCTTTAAGAACTAAAATTGTTATGTTAATTGGCATCTTCACTAGTAATGTAAAATTATTTCCAGCATAGACACAGATGACTGAAGACATAAACTTACCACATTTGTCTAAAATATGTTCCAAACTCCTGATGGTGTGCACCCTACAGGTACCATTTTTGTTCATGTGGCAAAATACAGTACAATAAGCCCCATAAAATAGACTTCTCTTTGGGATGGCTTCAGAAAATCCTTAAGACAGATCTGCTTTTAGCTTTGACTCACTGGGACTTAAAAAGTAAAACAGAAAGTATATCAATCCTCCCTGGCTAGACCATACTAGTCTACAATGAAAGAGAAGAATGAGAAAGTAGAAAATAAAGAAGCAATCTACTAAAATGGTAAAGCCACAAATACTTAAGAAATCAATCTATTTGCTATCTTTATGTGTTTCTATACAAAAAGATCTCTACTAATTTGGACATTTTCAAGCAAGATAACCCCAGCACACCTCAGTATAAATACATAAACTGAATATGCAGCTTTGCTGTGTGTACAATGCTGTGTCTCCTCCCATGGACCCATCAAGTTGGAAGAGGAATACATGAGGATAGCAGGTTAGCTATTACTCTGGGTGAACTAACACACTACATGACCTATAAAATGCTTCTGAAGTGAGAATAAAAAGAATCATAAATGTGTTGTCAATATCTTAGTACATATCTGAATATATTCACATGCAGAAACATTTTCTACTTGATTCTATATGTGTATGATGCTGTAATCGTAATCCATCAATAGGTTGGTAATGGAAACTCCGTCTGGTGTCAGCACCAATTCACCTCTATTAAAGTGCAGGACTATGCCTCTTTACAGAGCCTTAGTGGGTCAAGACCTTTCATTTAAGGAAGAAAAAAACCAGAGAAATAAAGATAATGTAGCTATGTAAACTGTCACTTTCAAGTCTCATTCCTGACTCCCCCAATTCAAACTCCACTGAATCTATCAGAAAGCTAGCTTTTGCTGAACTGACCATTATGATTGGGACAAATCAGGCTCTTGGCTGTGTCTACATGGTTGCAGGAAGCTGTCCATGAGGTGCTGGGTGTGCAGTCTGTACTAGCTGCATGTGAGGCAGGGCAGCTGGGATCCCGGGCAGAGCTCACCCAGAGCTGTTCACTGAGCCTCTCATTCACACCCACATTCCTCTGAAATGCTGTTTAGTTGTGTTTCAGATAGCTGATGCTTTTATAAGATGTAGTAAGACTGAAGGAGGGGTCCTGACTGTAGCCCTAACTGAAATACTTCCATTCTTATGATTAAATATATATATATATATGAATGCCTTTTCTGACAGGGTTATAAAGCCCTATACATTGCATAACTAAGACCCAATCCCAGGATAGTGGCTTTCAAACACATTTTGCACATCCTGAAAAATCCAATAATAATATGCTATGCTAGTGACACCAAATATATATCATCCGTTATTTCTCTTTCAACCTTATTTCATAAAAACACTTTTATGAAACTCATCCTTCTAACTCCACAACTACAAGTCACATTTACTGTCTTCACTGTTGTGAAATAGAAAAAAATTGGTTTATGATCTGAAGAAATATCAGTTTTATAAAAGTTACACAGGGATATTTCTTAACAAATTTCCTTCTAAAGGCCCATGGAAATAAATCAAATACCCATATTCTTGCCAATTATTTCAATGAGTATATTTATAACTATTCAGTATAAAGAATATCTGACTTCAGCCTACAAAAGTAACATCTTTATCTAGCACTTATTACTGTAATAAAGCACTAATTTAATTGACAGTGCTGGTAGGATGACTTCATATTGTGATTCTTAAAGGTACAAATAAAGAATTTTTAAAAGGCTCATTTTATTTTCTTGTTAAAAATGTATAGCCCTTTAGACCAATGCATACAAAGTTTCGACATCCAAAGTAGCAGTAAACTTAAGTCTTTATGTTTTAATTCTGGTCTAACCAGTCTCCCAAAACTATATGAGAGCAAGTTGCCTATATGGTAACTGTAAAACAGGTAACAGATTTTTTCTTATGTATTTATTTCTTTATTTGGGAAGGGAATGCACCAGTGAAAAGCCCACAACTAAATATATTACCTGTACTGTGAATAAATAAGTTCCATGTTCTCTAAGCACACAGAGAAACATGGGCTAATTCATTAAGTATTTCAGTTAATAAACACAGTGCCTACACTGGTTGTGAAGTTGAAGAACACACACTATTCACAGACCAGTTTTGTATGTATATAAAATTAAGATCAGCTCAAAAGCTGCAAGAAAGAGGATTTTTCTGCCGAAAAATTGAATTAGTTCATTGTTCCATGTATAATAACTAATGATTGTACATAGAGATTACCATATTTTACATAAAATGAAGTCTTAATTTCAGTACTTTGGTAAATAATGTCCTAGAAAAACAAATCTATGTATCAAAAATATGTAACACTTTTTATCAAAAGGGCCATTCACATTTTTTAAGGAGGAAACATTTCCACTGTATCTGTTTGGAAACAAAATAAATCATTTGGTGTGTTCGTAAAACTATTTTTGTGATTTTAAGTCTCCTTTACTTTAACAAAGACCATCATAGTTTTCTTTGTAAATAGTATAATATGAAATGCATAAAAAACTTAAATGTATAAAACATCAGAATAATTTTTTGTGGCATTGTTTTTCTTAAGGAGCATGTTTTCTAGTTAAATGGTACATTTATAAGCGAGTGAACATTTAGCCATTTTAATCCATTTGCATTCAGTTGAGATAAGTTATCAGTAGTTCAGTAATTGAATTTCTTTCTAATTCATATGGAGTCTGCCTGCAGGGGACACATTAACTGCTAGGCCCAAAATTGCATAAACTTTACAACGTTCTGCTAGAAATCAAATAATAGAAAGTCAAAACAAACACACACACCAGAGCTTTGAAACAAATTAATTTTCAAGTGTTTTCAGGGTGGGTGAGGGGTGCAAGTGACAAGTTTATTCTTGAGATTCAACTTGCCCAGTTACCAAACTGTGCTAAAAGCTGTTTGAAATCCATATCGGCATCAGCATAGACTGGATGCTGGCAGTATTCTGAATCAAAGGCAATTACTCTGTAGACCAACACAAAACAACTACTGTAATTGAGAGATGTGTTCCTCTGTGGTTAGCTTGCCTAATGGCCAATAAAAGTGGGCCGTCAAACGTCTTGCGTGGGGAGAGGATGTGTAAAAGGATAGGTACCTATGCAGACACAGTTCCACAGAAAATGCAGATGTCCACAGTCCTACAGCTTAAGGCCACTCTTTCTTAAGTGTAAAAGAGCTTAGATAACAAATTATAAACAAACCATGACAGATTCTTATCTGTATTGAACAATGTTTACACGTCTCTCACCAGTATGATATAATGAGTTAATGCTATTTGTGGATCCTGCCCTTTGAGCAAGCCATCAGTGGAACATGAATCTTGCTCCTTCTCTTGTCCTCCCCTCCACAGCCACACCCAGGACTCCATCAGCAGCACACTGCACCAAGCAGAAGCCATAATGTTAACATGTACGTCCAAAAGATACTATTTACAGCTTAATTGTGTGATCATCACTTATTCTCATACTACAAGGGATTCAACTGACTTTATTCCTCCAGTGATGGCAATTCAACTTGTTCGACACTGAGCACAAGAAGTTACTGCTGATGATTCTGAACCCATGATAATATATATCAAAGTTTGTTGTCTGAGGAGGTGACCATACCCAGATGGCATCCAGCAGTTTACAAAGCTGACTTGGACCCATACTGCATTTGAGCGGGTAATTCCCAATGACTTTTTGTTGGTATTTCTGTTTGGTTTTAAGATTTATTGACTAAATACCACATTTACGTTCACCAAACTAGAACTGGGAGTGACTACTGGGAAAATTTAGAAGCTACATTAATGAAATTGTTCTGTAATCTGAAGAGTCAGAAGAGAAAGAAGAGGGGTTAATTCCTGGCTTTAATAGTTCCTTCAAACCCACTGAGCACCAGGAAGAAGGGGTGGAGAGACTGACTTTAACACATCTCCCAGATGAAATTTGACTGGATGTGATCAGTACTTTCAGAGAAATAAGCTTTATTGCTTCTAAGTAGAACAAAGCAGCTATGCTTAAAATATATAATATTGTCAGCATTCAAATGTTACGGATCAGAGATGTGAAACATCACCTTAGGATCACATCATGACCATCTGTCAAGCTTAGTTTTTCTCGTTAGCATTGTCTGTTGAGAAATACCGGACTCCCACTCCTACTATTCTCTGAAAATCCCTGGCTGAGGTATCTGGAAGTCATTCTCAGCCTGTGCTGTGGCTGAATAACGCTGTGATGCAGACAGTGTACACACATCCATGCACAGGCTGCAAAAGGGTTTAGGGATTTAGAGCCACAAATCTTTTAATAAAAGCTTCTTTCTCCCTACTCCTCTGCTATCCCAAGCACTTTTGTCATATATAATAAAGGCAAGTTTCTTTATCTCCTGTAACAAAAGTATAAAAAACTTAAGGCTTTGCAAGAGCCCTAATGTATGACACCTGTTTTGGGGTTTTTTTAATCCTAGGAAATATTTGCAAGTGGGAAAGTGAGTGATATCATTCTTTACTTTCTTCTAATAAAAACAGGTAGTAAGTACAGATTCTTAAGATATCAAATGCTGGCTTTCCTAAAGGTCTGACAGTGCTCTTCCTTGCAGCATCTCCAACAAATATTATTCAACAAACAAGTCACAGATTCAGTGAGAATAGAACTGCAAAGGAAACCGTGGGGGATACGAAAAGCTACAACAGTAATGAACATAACACCTTAAAGAAAAATCATTTTTAAACTGTAATAAAGGGGTTTTCTTACAAGTGTGTGGTTCCTGACATCTTTCCTAGAATGTAAATACCTGTTGTTTTCCCACTTTTGTTGAAAAACAATAGCTGAAGCACACTGAACCTCAAGTTTCTAAGACAACAGTGTTATCTGTCCCTGAACCTAAACTGAAAACAAATGCTTCCCTGGAATGAGATTTCCATAGCCTCTACAGAGTAAATAGGCTGATCCATTAACCCTTCTGTAATATTTTAACTATCTATTTGATATTTATGATTTAATTTCACCAACTGACTGTAACCCAGACTAAACAGTATATTGAGAAATGAAAGATGAAAGGTAGAATAGCAAATGGTGTATAAGAACCTACATATTAATCATTACAGCAGTAGAAATGTGAGATAAATGCAAGCTGGTTTAAGGGATAGAGAAGCCTACTGAGATATAACAAATCAGTAAACCCAATTAAAGCTGTTAACTAGATATTGATGAGCTGTTTTGTCAGTTATTGTTGAAGGATTGTGGGTGAAGAATCACTGAGTAAGTTTCTATATCTGAGAATGGGAAAATTAAGCTTGTGGTTATTTATTGACAGTGATATGAATTTAGCTGCTTACAATTGATAAATTACAGTGATCTGTTCTTTATATTCTCCTTAGTGACAAAGTCCGTAACACAGACTCACTCATTTTAATGAATGGATTCTACATGACTACAAAGGACCCTAATTTTTTTTAGACCTATGGCCCGAGTATTGCTCATTATACTTGTTTGCTCCGTGTTTGCTCACATCACTTGAATTACCATTCACTTAGATTGCTTCTAGAGAGAATCTACTGCATCTTAACAGGTTACAGATCCATTTGAAATAATTACTCATCTATTTCTAGCCTTGTTATTTTCCTCAGAATTCCTTTTTAAAAAAAAAAAAAAAGAGATTGGGGCAAGAAGAGAGAAAGAGAAATCATAATTTCAGGTCAATTGTTTCATCTGAATAAAGTTGAAGACTAAAAGATCAGGATCAAGATGACAATTAATGGATATCGGTACTAACTCTCTTCTTGTTTAGCCTGACAAATAAAGACTGTGCAAAACTGGCAAGAGAAATGTTTTTAATTTTATATTTTATTTGAGAATATTTCTGGGGAAGTTAAATGACAGGGATTGACCTAAGGAACAATGGGAACCAGGCATAACATCACTCATAAGAAAATGTAATGGACAAAGACTCTCAAATCATGCTTGGTGGGAAACATATAACATATAACATATGACTATAGACCATATGTACAGCCTTTGTGTTTGAAGCTTACCTAAGCCAGATATTCTCAGTAGTGTGCTGAGTCAGCCAGAACAGAACTACATGTACACCACAGCTCTGCAAGAAGTAACATAGAAAGGTCTCTCCAATTTAAAATATCTGTGTAGGTGGATGTTAAACAGCACAACACAAATTGGGAAAGTTATGCAACTGGTTGGCTTTGGCTTGGAAAGGATAGAAGGAAAAAGCAAAGCATAGATCTTATCAGTACGTAAGGTCTCAGTGAGGAAAAGTACAGGAACAGACAATACAAAAGATGACTTTGTGCAGAACTTGAAAATGGGTTCTTCTGAATTTAAATTCTGAAAAACATGACACAAGAGTTGCCTGTATGGACTTTAGCAATGACAGCGAGAAGGACGATCTAAGGAAATGAACAATAGCCAGTGAATGCTTTCATAATGTAACTAGCAACAGTAAAATTAGATTAATTTCATCATCAGTGAAGGCTCTTCAAAAAGGACTATGTATTTTCATAACAACATAAGCATTGAATACTTACATCCAAGTTCACCAATCAGCTTGGCTGTACTCTCGTTAATTCAAGACACAAATAATGTCCAAAATTATTATACTGTCAGAATCCAAGGAGACTTAATTATGGTTAGGATTAATATCCTGTATATAACAGTATATTTTTCTTCAAGTCCTGTTGTATTATAGCAATGGGTAAACTAAACAGAGAATATAAAATTTCTGAAGTATTCAAAAATCTAATCAGAAATATCAGTCATTCGAAATAAATATGAAAGCATAGAAGATTGTCTTTCATTACTTAGGGAGAAAGTTAATACCAAGTGGAGATAATTAGAGACATGGCAAAGGTGTGATAACTTCAGTAACTCAGAGTATAACCAACTAGACATTTCTTGATTGGAGCAGAATGATTGAGTCAACTTGAAAAAGGACAACATGCTTTGCATGACAAACCTTTTGATGAAGAACAAAATTCTCAATATTCAGGATCCAAAAAGCAGGTACTGACAATTTTTTTAGACAATTATTAAAAGAAGGAAAAATAAACACAAGTCAAGACCTTTTAAATTAAATTACTTTCACTAATTTAGATCTTCAGAAAAGCCACTGAAGTCAAGATAGGAGAAAGGCCTACAGCTGTTTTTGAGAAAAGAGGAGAAAAGTGGAAGGTAGCCATAGTGAAGTGTCCCATCTCATTATATTCTACAGGTTCAAACTTTCACTTTCTAAAGGCTTATTCCTTGCTCAGACAGGGAGAATATCAGTTGGATTGTACACAGAAAGCCTACCTGGGATCAAGTTTTTTCAGTTCCACAATTACCTCTTAGAGATGGGAAGATATGTAAAGTATATTTTCTCAAGCCTTTTAAAAAAAGCTTATAATAACAGGTGGTAAGATGGTCCCCAAGTTGAAATGACATAATTTTAATCTTAATAAAATTACTAGGAACATCTGTATGTCAATATAGAACAAAATCTCTTCCACTTCCTCATTAAGTAATTCTAGTCTAAGCAGAGTGTCTGTGCTTTTCTTAGTATGCCCTCATGCGGATATGGAAAACTATTGATATCAGCTTGTTAAGTAGTTTAAATACTAAATAGTCTTGACTTCTAGTAACTATCTGATAAGAGAAGAAAGCAACTAATGGATATAAATCCATTTTTACTTTGCAAGTAAAAGCTACTTTCTCGGAAGATTATTTTTTATCTGCAACACCTGAGAAAATCTAACTTCAGTTATAAAAGATCATTCTGATTTATGCTGGTATGAGAATGGGGGTGTAAATAAAAGGGAAGAAAAGCACCTGAAATGGTTATGAAAATGAAATATTAAAATAATTTTTCAGTTAAAAAGGATTATATGTAGACAAGAAAGGCATATTATAAATAGAAATTAATTTCAGTAGGATAGGTATGTACTTAAGATACAGATAAGGGAAAGACACATTTTTTACAAAACATGACTTAATAGCTCTGAATATGAACTGGTGTAAATAACAGTGAAACTTGTATTAAAATAAATTAAGGCAAGGTAGTCACAGTATGTTCTTTTACGTTTACCAACCTGCATCTGTTACAAAATGACAGACAGTCTTCTAGATAGACAGGTTACACCTTCATTAAGATGGCTCCCTAGTCATTAAAATAATTTTACTGAAAAATTCTAAATTAGTAAACTAAAATTCTAATGTAGTAAACTGAAACTAATATATTCCAGTGACAAAAACATATTGAAACCAAGGGAAGAACATTTATAAGCTTCTAAGCTATCTAAACATCGCCATTATTAGACAGGTATTAACAGCACATAATCAAGGTAGTAATATACACATATATATCTGAGAAATAAATTCTGTGTCAGGTGAACTGCCAGTGACCCTAAAATAAGACAGTGTATAGAGTGAATGATTGAAGAATGACAGCAGAAGCCTTGGAAGCGCAAAGGACAAGCACAGGTTGAAACCAGAGAGTCTAGGACTATGAAGACAGATGGCTACTTATTGATGAATCTGAATGCAACCTGTGAGGGCACTGCTTTTAGAGAACAATGTAGGAAATGTGCATGTGCTGATGAAGTCATTAGCAGGCTCTCAGAAAGGTGTGTAATTCTGAATGATGGCGAGATGAAACAAGAATTTCCAGGTGAAGGGGACTTTATGGACTGAAGAATGGTGAAGTAAACAAGGAAATTTCCCATAAATTGTTTGTCAACAACTGTTCAGGAATCACATGAATTAATCACATCTAGGACTGTGTATCAGTCTATGAAAACTGACCATCTTTACAAGTCTTAAACAAAACCCACTGCTTTTGCTGGCTTCATAATTCAGAATCAGGTATCCAGAGCAGATCACTCAGCTAATCTGTACCGTGCTACTACACATGCAAGAGTTTTGTCTAATTATCATCAAAGGGAACTACATTTTCACATTTGGTCTAAGGTCTTGCTGATTGTGTTTGACTTGTCTGGCCACCCACTTTTGAGGACCGATTGTTAAATGAGGGTACAACATTTACAGGTACAACAGGCTGCAATGTTTCTTTCTGTTTTTCAGATGCTGTCTTTCAGTGCTCCAATAAGTTGAATGTATTGCACAACTGAAAAGTCCAACATGCTATTTTGCTGGAAATAAGAAATTACTGTATAACACTGTCTAGTAAAAATTATATTAAGATGATATAGGAGTAGTTTTCAACACTAACGCTGAAGTGTATATTGTATTATAAGCTCAACTGTACCTTCTCCTTAAAACTTTCATTATAAAGATTGTTTCTACCACCTTAACCATGACAGCAAAATTTCTTTTCTCCACATTTAAAGTGATTTGGAAAAGCTATTTTGATAGAGGCTTCAAAAAAAGGTGCTGCTTGTCTTGTCCAAAATTTTTTCTAAAACTTTTCTAAACTGGTCTATCTCAAAAGCAGCTTATCTTAGTAGCTGGAAATCAATGTTATTTGAAAAATGTGTTGACATTTAGCACATAAGGCCATTCTTTAGAGGAAGGAAAGTTTGTATGAGAAGTTATTTATTAGTAAACAAGAAACATCAAAATAAAGTGTCAGACCCCAGTATAGCATATCAGTATTTGAACTTCCAAATTCAAAGCACAAAGACATTGTGTTCAAAGCAATGCCTCAGCTTTCACTGTGAGCTGTGTCTAATCCCTCTGGTATTTTAGAAAGCTGATTTATTTGATTACCTAGATTACATGCAGGTTTTGCACCAGGAGATGCTGATTCATTATGATCCCATTAGGAAAGGCTCTCAGACCCTGTCATAAAAGCATCCCTTACAATGCAATTTACTGGAGCTAAAACTGCACAGAAAAAGAGGATATATAGACAATCCTACATCCATTCACATGCTGGGAACTCTGAGCTGGGCAGCACCAAACAGAAGTTCAACCAGGGCGTGGCATACTGTGCAGATTTCATCCATGGTAAACCAACCGCATTTTGGTCTTTTGAGCTCTCAGAATTTTCTTAAGAGAAAAACATTCTAGTGAAACAAAAAGCATTTCACATGATAACTTGTTGCTCCAATTTTAGATAAAGGCAAAGACATGCAGATGATATAATCACTGGCGCTGGGTGGGAGCTGCCTGATGCTTGCACTGTTGATCCTGCAGCCAAGGGATACATATGCACAGCACAACACTGGCTTGGGGATCACACTGCATGCAGCACAGCACGGCACAGGGCTGCATGTACTTCAGCTCACTATTATGGGGATCACAGCTTCTCACTGCCCAGTAGTCTCCCAGTCAGGATCACAGTAACATGAATTATTAATTTTGAATGAAAATAGAAAGGAAGAACAACCTTTTTGAACACATGGTCTTTGTTGACTTGACCAAAGTCAGACAACTGGTCTTCAAAAATCCAAGTCTAGAAAACCAGTTCCATGATTTCCATTTTACAAAAATACAGCAGAACTAAAATGTTTTTCACTCACTTGAGCAATAGAGTCATTTGACATTTAACTTCAGTAAAATGGTATGTTCACAAGTGTGTAAAGCAACAAAAATCTTTGTCCTAGGCATCAAGCTCTAGAATGCATTTTTTATCATGTTACCTTACTTGAGTTAATTGATGTTTAATTAACTGGACCTAAATAGGAACACAGACCATAGTCTGGACAGGTACCAGTAGAATATCCCTCTTTCCACTTACTTCACTACTATCTGATAGTTAAAAAAAAAAAAGAAGCATAAACCCAATATTACTACAACTTTGTACCTAGTTCACATGAAAATTTATTTTCAGGCTTTTTTTCCAATATATTATCTACTTGTGAAGGTGGGGTTCTGGTTTGGTTTTCTCAGTTCATTAAGTCACAAAATACTGAATAGTTTTCTATACCCTGGCGTGGCTCAAATCATTAACTTAAGAGAGGCACACCCTAGCTGTGCAACGTTGACATGAAAAATGTCTTCTTGATTTTCTTGCTGAAATATATTTGTGATAGAGAGACTTTATACATCTCTACACTTTATGAATTATTATACTGTTTTCTATGGATACTTCACAATAGAGGCACAAGTAGTATCATTAAAATTAAAGTTGAAATTCCCCAACAATATCACAACAAGACATTTTCATACTCTGACACTTCCGTGATTAAATTTGAATAAACTCCTTGAAATGGAAAGGAAAGTTCCAGAATGTTAATTAAAGTAGATACAAAAAGCTACACATCTTCTCCCCTTAAAAAAAAATAAAATAATAAAAAAAATTGCTTTAGCTTGTGGTCTGTAGAAATCTTTACATCATGGTCCTAACTAGAAAACGTGATTCACTAAGGTAGCACTGTATATTGCAGTATTAGCACTGTATATTGTACCTCTGTGATCCTTTTTATCTACCTGTTAAATGCACTCTGTAGTATTTGTCATTAGCTACCATAATTGCATTATGTACTGAGCAGTGGAGCTGAACATTTCCCTAGTTTGGAGTAATTCTTCGCTGCTATAAAATTTTCTTCAACACTTCTCTCTAAACCTGTTGGTGCTGGGAAGGCATGAAGCCAGCAGACCTTTTAAGAAGAATATGATGCAATCTGCTGATCTCTGACATGGCAGAGCAGTTCTGGCTGGCATCTTTCAGGGGGGCCCTTCAAAGCTGTTGAGGGTACAAATATCTCAGAGTCTCCTGTCTTCCTGCTTCCCAACAGAAGCTATTCACAAATAAGGATGTCCCATGTGTATAAATGCATGATGGGAAGGGGGTTGGTTTTGTCTTTCAGCTAACAGTCCTGCACACCCACCCCACACTCCGAGCACCAGCTACTTTTTACCTCTTTCAGTGTCTGCGTTTGCAGCCCATGTTTTGCAGTCAGACACATGTACACAAGCCCTATATTGTCATGATACCTGAATACTTTTGTTGTCAGCAGTGAGCTTTCATGAAGAAAAGAGGCTGAAGCACAGTAAAGAATTGTGACTGCACGTTAATGCAACACTGATCCGGCATGAAAAATATTAATCATACCTGTTGCAACTGAAGTGACAGGTGTTTAAGAGGATGATTGATAAAATACTAGGTAATAGACTAATGAGCAACATGTGTATTATCCCCAGTGAATTAGCAAGGATACACATAAAGACACCAGCTACATTGTACAATGAGGATGTGCGTGATGGAAACCATTATTTATATAGCATTTGAAGATTTCTTACATAAACTGAATGCCAAAGTGCTGCTAGCACTGAGAGCCTGAATATCTGACTTTTAGCTAAATCAATTAATAAGTCAATAGAAGCATAAAAGTTTCATGGCAGAAGAAAACTTTTAGGAAATCAATGTTATGACAAAGGCCTGTTAAACCTAACTGTTGAGAGGTGCACAGACACAAGGAATCCATGGGCTCATTTCTTTGAGATTGGTTTTCTGGAAAGCTGGACCTTACCAAATGATCATTTACCACTTGTACATAATGTTTTGCTTTTGTTTACCCTTATTGCCTGAATAAAGATGCCTACACAAAAAATTCAATTGTGAGTTGTAGTCTCCACAATACGCAGGTATAATTATGATTTCGAGAGAGAAAAGATCTGTTTAGAGTAGTTCAACACATTCCAGAGGAAATTGTAGAATACTTATCAAAGGAAATCTGGACAGACAAAAGTACTTTTATTTTTTAATTGGGATTTCATCTTTAGTTTTGTTTCTTCTTAGTTCTTGTCCTTATTAACCAAATCACTCTTAACTCTCTGACTGAACTGACAAAAATGCAGATATTCTCTTCACTGCTGACTTGACACATCAGCCTTTCATTCTCTTTTTTTCAAGTGTCTTTAAAGTAAAAGCAGACTGGGTCCCTTTTCTCTGAGCATGAGGTAATGTTTCAGGCGCAATCTTCAGGCACTTACCCCTGCATGTGCTAGGTCAGACATTCATCAAACTGCCCAGCTATATTGACTTCCATAGCACCATACTGACCTGCCTTAATGACATACGTGGCCTTACTGCATCGCTGGAGAGAAGCATATAAACTTAATTCTCCAAGGGGTCAGTTGAAGGTGCAATACTGAAAAATGTGTTTGATTTGTGCTCTTCCAGCAAGTACACGACTGATATTCTGCCTGACACTGCTGTGACCATAAGCTTTAATTCCTTGTGGTACATCACCTCCCCAAAACTAACAGAACTGTCTAACTTGACAAGATACAAAGACATGGCTCCTGCACCCTGGAATAAATAAGACCTAGATGACTTATATGCAGCATTTGAAAGAGGAGTGTGTTTTCACTAGAAAGGTATCAGTAAAAAGAATCTAAGGAGAAGAAAAAAACAAAGCCAAACCATGCTGCACATCACTATTCTTCCCCTTCTCAATAACAGATTAAAATCTTAATTATCTCTATAAGAGTATTCCCAGTTCAAGCTGCACAATAGTTCCATGTAAACTCTAATGCAATTTTAAATAGGTTTCTTTCTCTTCTAAGCTTTTATTTTCCTTACACTGTTACTTTCTCACTTTTTGAGATCCTTTGTATCCTAGGCAAAAGTCTGATCAAGTATGTGGGGAACATCTCCTCCCTTCCACAAAGCAGAGCTGTGGCTGCTCTGTTCTCAGGTGTTTTCAGTACACCATGTTACTCTTCAAATATAAATTCAAATATAAATATTCTTTGAATATAAATTCAAAGAAAAGATATTGTAAAATGAGTTAATACCAAAAAATAAAAGTAAATTCATATAAAATGCTGCTGGCATGTATTTGCATTTTTAATTTCTTGTATAATACTTATGTCACTCATATCATGACTTAGTATCCAAGTTTAAGATGATTTTACATCTTTAAGATGAAGATACAGACTGATTAATTACATTTTACATAAAGACATTGCATTTGTAGATACTCTGTCTCTTTGTGTGTGCCTCTGCACGAGACATGTTGAAGGCTTCATTTGTCGAGATTTAGAAATACAGAAAACTAGATCTTCCTTTATGCTACTGTTTGCTTTGCTACTGGCTTTAACTGTCAGTCACAAGAAATAAGCCTCACAGTCAGATGAATGTAAAATGCCAGGTTTATCTATTTTTAGTTTTAACAAAGTGCAAACAGTATGTGATGTAACAAAGACAAATTTCTCAGTAAATGAAACTGCAAATTAGATATTGTATTACCTCCCAAAATGGATGTAAAGGAATAGACAACACTCAGTGGCCTTACAGGTGGTAGGATTATTCTACTTCCAATGCATATACAATCCATATGCAGCTGTCTTAAACACAGGCAGATTTCAAAGCACCAAAATGTTGAATGAGGGCTACAGTTCTGAGGGAATCCTGTGTAGATTTGAATGATTTGTAGATCTGAAGTACAATGAAGAGTCAAGTGCTGGTTTAGAGCTTAAGAAAATCCTCTCCTGCATACACGATGAAGAATTCTAGGAAGCCTCTCAACAGCTTTACTTGACCATGATGCCACTCTCCCTGTCAGAGTTCATGCAAAAGAAAACAAGTGCCAGTATCAGCTCTTAGCAATTTAAAGGAATTGCAATTAATAACAATACTGCTTCCATGATTTTAATAATACACAAAGGCTGAATTTACAATGTTTACTCCAGCTTTGTTATAATAATGACATCTGTAAACAATAATTAGGCACTAAATTTAGACATGAATATTGCATCATATTTCTATGCAACTTAACTATGTAATTATATTATAATCAAGTATATTATAATTATTCAATTATATTTTAATTATTCAACATTATGTTCAAATTATGCTCTAATTAAGAAGACCTTTACATACTTGATAAAGTGATGATACATGAATAAAACCCTCTCCACTAAGCCACCAGTTGGTCTTAAGAGGTTTGAAAGCATCAGGCCTTCTCAACTACAGACATTCCAAAGTCAGATTTTATCTCCTTTTTTCAAACTTCATCTTAGAGGTCAGGCTTCTGCTTCAGCTAAATTGAATGTTTTTCCACTGCTATCAGCAGCATCGTTATTTCCAGACATTATCAATGGGTGCAAGAAAAAGTTCCATATATTCTTATTCCTTTAGAATAAGATGTTTCCAAGGTAACTGTACCCAGGAGGTCTACTAATAGCAAAAAGTGGAAAATAATGTAACTTCTATTTTAAAATTACTTTTCTAAAGGGAAGAGGAATTGCATTCCCACAAACTTTGCCCTTCGTAACTCTGTCAGTCTCTTTAACAAAATCAAATAATACAAAATTTAATGCTGAGGCTTTATAGATAATCATATTGGCAACAGACAGAGAGGTCATATTGGGATGTATCGTATTATTGTGTCAAGCATTAACACAAAAGAAAGAAACTGGGTAAAACTTAGTTATGTTTTACGGATGGTCAGAATGTTTCAGATAAAATAAGATCCAGCACAAACTTCTGTCCAACTGTCAAACCAAATATGCACACACACTTTTTTAAAATAAAGCTTAGTATTTAATTGATGTTAGAAATGGTTTTAAAAGTCCTAGTGAATATTTCAGTGAAACATGAAAAATCAAGCTGGAAAGTGAAACATGATTTAGAACTCTGTGACTCGACCTTATGAAACTTTGTGTTAGACCATCATGTAGGCCAAGATTTCTAGCAGGGTTAACTCATTTATGATACCTAAATGCATACACAAACTAAACAACTGCAAATGCAATTACTTGTACAAATATTTACTCAGTTGCTTCAGAGGAACGTGACTTTTTGTGCATACAATCACAGTGCTCATCTCATACTACAAGTCTTAAATACAGTAAACTGCTTAGGTTTTGATACAATGACAAAAATCCTCAGATTACAGGTTTTTTGGGGATCCATGCTCGTAAGCAGCTTAACTTAATGGTACATAAAATGATCACATTTTTAGTGAAATGCTAGCAGAAAATTAAAACAGGCAAAGTACACACTGTAAAATCAACAATTTTTAATTGCTTCTATGCCAGTGATTGACCACTTTTTTTTTTAAAGTGGTGAATCTTCCATCTGGAGAAAAAACACAGTATATATCCAACAATTGAATAAGTGTACTAGAATAAACTTTTTTCAAATATTATAATAAGGGCTATGGGGACTAAATGAACTTCAGTAGAAGGAAGAAAATGATCTACTGGCCATTTATTTATTTAATTTATCTGACCCACAAATATTTAGGTATATTAAAAACATGTTATATTAGTTGCTACATATTCACACGTTTGCTTTTTGAAATATCCATTTATATCTGGTAACAGAATGATTGGATTCAGATTTCTATTTCAGCCAGAAAACATAGCCCTAGATCTACAAGAGCTCTACATACCTGTCACAAAACAAGAAGAAACATTTAGTTGTTAACGCAAAAATTTAACAGCTAAGAAAATACTATGTTTTAGTTTTCCTCATTCCTTCTTCACTCTGATCCACTGCTATTCAGTATGGTCACCTAAGAAACAACTTTCCAACTGAGATCTTTACAGAAGGTGAACAAGAGTCAAGAACCAGCCAGTGACAGGCAGCCTGATGATAAGCTGTGATTCACACTTCATTGTAACACGAAGAAATTAAAACAAGCCGCATTTTGGTGTCACCCCTTGCCACATATATCCCCACCATGACATGACACTCTCCTGACTGCCGAAATCAGTGCAGTAGGTCTGTCATTTAAATACAGGAACAAACTGCTGAGTCTAAGCCACTGTGCAAGCAGAATTAATTATTTTCAACCAAGATATTACACTTAATGGCCTAAACAGAAACAACAGTCTAGCTAGACAGAAAATGATGTACTATAATGCATTTCCTACAAAAGGAGTTGAAAGACACAGTGGTTTTGGTTCATCCACACCCTTCTTGGTAGACCAGATTTTGCTAATTTTGTCCCGACTTCCTGGATTCTGACAAATATTAATGATCCAGGCCTTTTCAAGAATATAAAACTAGTGTAACAAAAGTTAAATAAAATGATGCAACATTGCATTTTTTAACCAGGAAGACTTGCAGTGCTAAAAGCCTAAGAAAACAATATATCCAGTCAGATGTGATACACAGAGAAGGAAATTGTAATTACATATAAGCTAGATGGTTAAATGTTTGCATCCCATAGAGTTATGAAAACCCATAGAGTTATGAAAACATAGGTATTGCCAAAGCAATGTAGAAGGGCACTCTGAGGTGATCAGAGCAGCAGTGAGTAGGAGGATTGCAATGTTAGCTGTTCTTTGTTGTGGTCTACAGAGACAATGATACTATTTACATTAACATCATAGACTATCAGAGGAACTAAACTATGCCCTTTATAAATAACAAAACACAGTAAAAAAAAGGTATGAATTAACTGGTAAGCTGAGATTTTAGGCATAAAGCAAAAATAAATTATAAAACAGGGGACAGAAGAGAAAAAAAGGAAGAGGAAGAGATAGGAAGGCAGGAATAAAGACTTAGTGATTTGAAGTTTAAGCTGGAACTTTACATACCCATCCACAAAATCGGGATGTTCATGCATAGGCACTGAAGTGATATGTGCCAAATAAAGACTACAGACCAGAATATAGAAATTCCTCTGACAAGTAATTAATGCATCATAAAAACTCCTTTGCTACTTTCATATGTTCAGCCATTCTCCTTGTTCCCAGAATAGGGAAAACTAGAACTCTTGCCATCCATAAGCCATACATTATTTTAGTCCCTCTATGATGCTTTCTCTCGCCTCCCTTCAAAGCTTTACTCCAAAATGGAACAGAGTCTTCACAAGTCCACTCAGGATTTCATGACAAACTATGATGCCCTTTTGCACATATGTAATTTCACTGGAAAGGTAAGAACTGTTTAATGCTCCAGCAATTTACATGAGGCTCTCAAGTTATTGTTACTTAGACATCAAGATATCTAGCTTCCTTTTTCCTTGTAACCCAAAGGACTAGAAGTTAAAATCCTTTATCCATATTGAGTCACCATTTTTTTTTTTCCTGAGTTGTTACATTTGATCTCGAGCCCAGCGGAGTTTCTAAGTAATTCCTACCACTTTTTACAATGCACTTCACCAAAAAAATCCATCTACCACTTGTTCATTTTTCTACCTCTGGCCCCCTTGAAATGGTCTTCCTTAATCCAAACAATTAGCAGCTATCCATTACCACTATATCATCAGAGACAATGTACTTTCCCAGTAATTAATATACACCCTTACACTCTTATGTCCCATCAATCTCTAACGACAGGGTTGTATGCAAATAGATTCACTTACTGCAGCCATCACACTGCTTTAACATATGCTAGAAATGGGACCAGCAGGGAAACAGTGATCGTTTGAAGATATAACTCTATATTACCCTTTGTGATTAAAATACAAGCTAAATAATAGAATGTTATCAATAAGTTCTGAAACACAATAAGCTACTTAAAACTTCTTTGTACCAAGTTTCCACACCTTTTTCAGCTCTTTCACCTAGCACATTATTGAACTCACCCTACTGCCACTCGTTCTCAGACCCCCCAACAAATCAACAATGGTGGTGGCGGCAGCATTGACATGGTGTAAGGCATGGCCATAAATCTCCTTCCCCAGAGAACCACTCTGTCCTTTGGCAGAGCCCTCACTAACAGTCCTGTGAACATGGTTCATGATGGAAGAAAAAGTGTAATTTACTGAAATCCAAGGTCATATAATTCTATATGCAGAAGATCTCTTATATTATTTAAAGTCTGTTTTCACCGCTTCTTACCAGTCTTTATCAGAGTTGACATAAATTCTTTCCAAATGTCTGTAAAAAATGGGGTGGCAGTAACATTATATTAGAAAGTAGATATACATTATTATTATATACATTATATTAGAAAGTAGATATACATTGATTAGCTTCCCTGTTGTAATGGAATTGTCAAGTAACAGGTATCAGAGCTGACATTGAGCTTGTTATTGGTCATACGAGTATGTATAAATGTTTGGCTTTAAACAGACACAGACATTTTTAAAATTACTTTTTACCAAGTATCTGTGAGATCACTAACACAGATTCTCAGCTTCTAGCTGAAAAGTTGGGCAAGTCTCCAGAGACATTATTCTTAGACCAAAGAAGAAATTCATCTGATCTAGCACAAGAGGGAACCAACCCCTATTGGGGGTCCCCCAGGCCAACCAGAGCAGTGACAAATGTTCCTTACCTGCCTCACAGGATGAGAATCAGAAGACCAAACACCTCAAGTGTATGTATATCAAAGCATGCAGCCTGTGGAATAAACAGGAGGAACAGGAGCTCGTGTCCAGTCAGAAAGTTATGATATCATCGGATTAACTGAAACATTGTGGGACAACTCATGTAGCTGGAGGATTGCAATGGATGGCTATAGGCTGTTTCATAAGGACAGGCAGGGAGAAGAGGAGGAGTTGTGCTCCATGTTGAGGACAACCTTGAATGTATAGAAGGCAATTATGGAAGCCATACTGAGTGCCTCTGTGTCAAGATCAAAGTCATCTCCAAGAGGGATCTTACCAGAGGCATCTGCTACCAACCTCCAAACCAAGAAGATAAGGCCATCGAGGCAATATTTGGGTCACTGAAGCATGCTTCAGGTCAACAGAACCTGGTTCTTATGGGTGACTTCAACTACCCAGACATTTGTTCAAAGAACAATACAGCATCTCACACGTCATCAAGCAAGTTCCTGGAATGTTTAGAGGACTGCTTCCTCACACAAATAGTATATGTGCCAACCAGGAAAGAAGCACTACTGGACTTGATACTCACATACCAGGTAAACCTACTTCATAATATTTTGGTTAGTGAGAGCCCTGGTTGTAGCAACCACAGTATTGTGGAGTTTGGGATCCCGCTGAGCATGCTGAAGTTTTGTACCAAAACAAATGGTTCAGATTTTAGAAAAAGCAAACACTCAGAGCTCAGCTGGGAGTGATTTCATGGGAAGCTTCCCTGGAGGACAAAGGAGCTAGCTGGGAGTTTTCCTAGAATGCTCTACTGGAAGCGCAGAACAGTTCATCCTTTTTAAGGTAAAGGGAGTAGGCAGAACAAGAGACAACCTTGGCTTAACTGTGAGCTTCTGGGTCTGCTCAAAACCAAAAAGAAAGTGTACCAGAGATGAAAGAGTGTATGAATACCCATCGAGAACTACAAGGGCATTACCAGTGTGTGCAGAGATGGCCAGAGACGTCAGAAATGACAAGAAAGGATTCTTCAGGTATACAAACAACAAGCAGAAATGAAAGTAAATTATTGGCCCGCTGTTAAACAGGGGAGGTGAATTAGTCATTAACAACGCTGAAAGGATGAGGCTCTCAGTCATTACTTCAACACTGCCTTTACAAGCACTGTTAGTCCTGTGGACAAAACTCCAGGTTGGTACAAAGATATATGCACCATCAGTGAGGAAGAGATGGTATGCAAACTACTACAGGAGCTTGACCCCTGATGGGTCCAGATGTTATATACACTTGAGGGTGTTAAGAGAGCTGGCAGACATCATTGCAAGGCCACTTTCTGTAATCTTTGCAAAGTCATGGAGATCGGGGGATGTTCCAGAACACTGGAAGACTAATGTCACCCCCATCTACAAGAAGGGCTTAAAGGAGAATCCAGGAAATTACAGGCCCATCAGTCTTACTTCAGTCCCTGGGAAAGTTATGGAATAAATCCTCCTGGGGGCTGTTACAAGCCAAACGAAGCATGTGGTTGGGAAAAGCCAGCGTGGATTCACCAAGGGCAAATTATGCTTGACAGACCTGATTGCCTTCCACAACTAAGTAATCTGCTGAGTTGATGTGGGGCAAGTGCTGGATATTACCTACCTATATTTCTCCAGGGCTTTCAATATGGTTTCCCACAGAGTCCTCCTAGAGAAACTGAGGTGTTATGGTCTAAACAAGTGGTCTGTGCAGTGGGTGGGGAACTGGCTGACAGGATGCACACAAAGGGTGGTGGTAATTAAGTCCTTTACCAACTGTCTACCTATCACAAGTGAGGTGCCCCAGGGATCAATATTGGGGCTAAAGCTGTTCAATACCTTTAAAGTGATCTGTGATCAATTCATCAGTTCTGGAATCAAGGGTACCCTGATGAAGTTTGCTGATGACACCAAACTAAGTGGGGAAGCAGATACTTCAGAAGGGAGAGCCACCCCTGCAGCGATACCTGGATACACTGGAAGAGTGGGCTAACAAGAACTTTATGAAGTTCAGTAAGGACAAGTGTAAGGTCTTGCAGCTGGGAAAACATAATCCAGGAGTGCAGCACAGGCTGGGATCTACTTGGATGGAGAGCAGCTCTGTGGCAAAGGACCTGGGGGTCCTGAGAAACAACAAGCTCAACATGAGTGAGCAGTGTGCTGCCATGGCAAAGAAAGCCAACAGGATGATGGGTTGCATCAACAAGGGCATCACCAGCAGAGGAAAAGTCTTCATTCTCCCACTCTACTCGGCACTTGTCAGACCACTCCTGGAATACTGCATTCAGTTTTGTCCACCACTATAGAAGAAAGATGTGGGAGGGCCATGAAGATGATCAAAGGACTGGGAAGCTGCCATATGAGGAAAGGCTGAGAGAATTGGGTTTGTTCAGCCTTGAGAAAAGAAGGCTTAGGGGTGACCTTATCACCATGTCCAGTATTTAAAGGGTGGCTACAAAGAAGATGGAGACTCCATTTTTAAAGAAAAAAGGAGTCACATGGAAAAGATGAGGGGTAATGGGGATCTGGGGAGATTCTGATTGCACACAAGAGAAAAATTTTAAACAATAAGAACAATATTTCACAATGAAAACATTGGAATAATCTCCCAAGGGAAGTGGTGGATTCCCAAACATCGGACATTTTTAAGATTCAGCTGGACATAGTGCTGGGCCATCTGTTCTAGACCATGCTTTTCTCAAGAAAGATTGGACCAGATGATCCTGGAGGTCCCTTCCAAGCTGCTGTTGATTCTATGATTTATTTATTTAAATAACAGATTTTTTTGAGATGTTTCCTCTTCTGCAAATCACCAGCAACTTGTCATCTAGCCTATTCTTCATCAACTAAATGATTAGTGAAAGAAAAAAAAAGAAGTCCAAAGCTTTCACACTGAGGAAGTTAAGCATCCTTTGAACACAGCTATTTTGTAAAACAGAAACACCATAATGTACAAATAACATATTAACATAAAAATAAGTGATTCACTTTGTAACTGAGCATGATTCAATAGTCCTGCAATGGGTCTTCAATAAGTACAGAAAAGATTCACTCTTCTTCAAGCACTTCAAAGCAAAGCTTCTCCACACTATGATAGTGTGTGGTTAATGAGAGATCAGACGGAAATATCACTTACTCCTTCATGAAACTAGCAGCAGTTTGCAAGCAGGTCCTTAATTCAACAAATGAAACTCCAAAACTTAAATAATAACACAGGAATAATACAGATAACTGTATGCACATGATATTAAAACCAAAAGCATAAAATTCTACTTGTACTCAAAAACTACAAAGAATAAAGGTCTCCTGCAGAGATGCTTGTCCAGAATCATCACAAGCAGAGTTAACAGAGCCCTCAGGAGGCCACCTAGATCATTCTGTTGCTTCTTGTGCTTTGCAACAGTATTTTAAATGCTCAAAACTCTCCCCTTGTGTTTCCTCATTCTCTTTGTTGTTCGGGTTGGTTTTTTTTAAATCACTCCAGCTCTTTCACTTTCTACACACAGTTTGCCCACTGTTTATTCTTTCTGTTCTTCCCAGAAGACTTCAAACTGGATCACTCTTATATCTCATGAAACTGGACAGAGAAGAAAACAACATTTTGTGTCACCAACATCCTTTTTGTTGTGCCTCTTGGTTATTGCAGTGGCATGATGTTGTTGACTTACAGTTAAACTACCTAGAACCTCCATGTCCTTTCCCACAAAACTTACCACTTGTTCTCCAAAAAGAACTTGTGTAGTTGCTGAAATGGAAAATTGCAATTATCCATATCACGTTAATCCACTATCATCAATTTATTTTCTTACAATTTTCCAAGAATATTTCAAATTCAAGTCCTGTCCTCTAATGTGTTTTCAACTTTAACAAGCATATTGTTTATTCCATTATTTATGTCTTTCTTATCGTCCTAGAAATGACCCTCCCAGAATACACTGAATATTTTTTTTTACAGTAAATCACTAAGAACCCTTTGAGTACACTTAATCAATGAGTTTTACTTTTACCTCATAATAGCATGATCTAGAATATGTTTCCCCATCTTATTTATGATTATGTCAAAAGAGATAGATATCTCTTACTACATTCAAGATGAATGACTTCTATGGCTTTGTAACTCACAAGACCTGTTAACCTGTCAAAAGGGAATTAGTTTTTTGACAAATCCATGTTGCCAGGTACTGATTGTTTTTCAACCCCCCAGGTGCTTGCAAATAGTCTGATTATTTTAGAGATTGAAGTTGAGTGGTTTCATCTAAAATGTCTTGCCTTGGCTCTCCATTCCACTCCTATATTTCCCTTCTCATGGTATTCCAGTAGTTCCAAAAAACTACAACACTCTTTTTTTCTTTTATATTTATGATATCTCTGAATGTTTTTATTATATTCACTTTTTAGCTTATTCAAAGACTTAGTTATGTCATTTTTGATTACTGTTCATTTGTTATATTTGATGCTTGTTGATTTTGGTGTGCAAGCAGCCCTTTAAGCCTGAATAGATAACTGAAACGTGTAAACAGAATCTTGTAACATTTAAAAAAACCAGAATTTTTAGCAATTAAAAAAAAAAGAAAAAGACAAAAAAAAATCACTAGACAGGTCACACTACTTTAGATTGTTCTTGGATTTTTTGCCATTGCTGTGATTCGAAAACAAGACATAGCTCAGCTGAACTAACATGAATAAGTAGAAAACAGAGAAATCCCTGTTTTCTGAAGCGTTTATTAGTTGAAAAAAACCTGCCTTATGTCATTTAAAGAGTTACCTGTCTGGCTCTAGCAGCACTCTCACACTCCTAAGACACAAAAGAGATGAAGGAATATACATTTAGGCATTACATTTATGCATAATTTATTAACATAGTTTGGGATTTCAGAGAACTTGTTATAAAAGCAGAAGGATAAATGATCAGATAAAAAAGTATAGTCTATGTTTCTTGTACATTAGTTTGTACCTTGATTTCTATTATGACTATCTAAACAACAGAACTGAACACCACCAGAAGACCTCATGTATTTCATTACTCTTCAAAACTTTACAGAAGTATGAAGGATACCTTTTAACTTTCTCACATTTAAAATGGTATATAAAACATTTTTAATAAAACCAGCAAGAAAAAAAACAATTGAGTTTTCTATGTTACTGTTACACCTACCTTCCCATTACATCTTCTTTAGATAACATATAAACTAAGAATCCTGTAATTTCAACATTTCCACCTGTAGATACCTGGGGGTAATTTCAACTTTTACACATATTCCAGTTCAGATATTCAGCACCAGTGAAGTCAGAATGATTTATTTCCCCTAAGATTCTTGTTTAATGCATTATTGTAAACATAACAAAATCAAAACCACATGACATGATTACTGGAGTGACTGGATGGAAGGCAGCATCCTGTTAGGAGTTATAGAAAAGGCAGAGCGTGACAATAAAGTAGGAGAGCAATAGACAAGAAAAAAAAGACTGAAAAGGGAAAGGGAACATTATTATTACTGCAAGATCTGGAGAGTACTGTCATGTTTGGAAGGTACTTTCTAGGACCTGTTAAATCTTTTCAATAAAAAGGAAGTGAGCAGGGCATACTTGTTAACCTGTTAGCTAAGCATATTATTGTGGAGAAGAAGTGTGAAGCAACAACAAATGAAATTTGTCTGAATTATTCTTTCAGATCCTACTGAGGAACAAACAGCCACAGAGGTAATACAGAGTATCATAAAGATGGTTTACAGCTGTATATTGCAGTTACAGATCATGCCACTGTCATTTAAAATGAAAGCCTTAAAAGTCTATACTTTAAAATGCTACACTGCCTATAAAATACATGGGTTGCCTCTTCTACAGACAGCACAGATACTTTTCACTCTTTCATAATACATAGCTCTAGCCTCACACAGGTTAATTACAACTTCTAAGGGCAGATAGAAAATGTCTTTTAAACTTCTTTGAAAATATTACAGTAATCTTTTCTGCTTGCCATACAGCTTATCTATTAGCTGCAAAACTGCTTTATTTTCTAAGGAACTCATTCAATCCATATGGAAGTCAAAAGTCAGACTGGCAATGGGAACTAGATTGGGCTCTTAATAACCTTTTGACCTTTGGCACTACCCCAGTTGACGATGGGCTTTATGGGTCTAGACTTCTTAACACTGATTTCATTTTCCCCTCCTTTGAATGAAGTGGGCAGGAAAAAGGTATTTTTTGACATGTTTGTCTATAAGCATAAGGGCTATGGCTGACAGCTCCATTCCTGGAGCACATTTCTCTGTGTGTCACTAATGTCACCTGGCAAGTGAAATTATCACAGGTTTCCATTTCAACACCAGCAACGTGAAATTGGTCAGAAATTGAAAAGAGCTGCTAAAATTATGCACTTTTAATGCCTGAGAAAACAAAAAATGTAAATAAAGAAAGCTAAGGAAAACACAGGCAGGTCTACCTGCAAAAGAGGAGTTATATGAGCAGAGGAAATCCAAGTCAACAAGAACATTTTAAAATGCAGCATTGAATTGTTCAGTGTAATAATCTCAAAGTACATTATTAACAGAAATTTTTTCTTCTGCATATCTCCTTTTGTAGACAACTACTAGTATTCCAAATTTCTAAATAAGAACTAGAACAGTAATGAACTTGATCCAAAGCCTACTGAAGCGAGTAGCTCTTTGGCAAGATGAAAGGTAATCTATATGATTTGCCCTGCAACGGAGATGTAGGACTTTGACACTCATGTCTATCACTCCAGACTTAGGAAAAAAAAGTTGTCTAACTATCATGGATGTACTTTTCATGCCTACAACTGAAAAATATATCCAGCTTCACTTAGAGAAACTAGTGTCTATGCCACAGACTGTGGTTAGGCCATAAGGCATCACTGCTATTAATAACATGAAGACCTAACAGACGACTTTGCCTATTTTTGAGCATAAATGTTTTAAATGTAGAAAAAAATAAATCATCTTTAAGTGACTGTTTTTCCATCTAACCCTAGACACAGTCAGTTTAGGCAGAAAAATTATGAAAGCAGCAGTTCCAGTTACCTGATCTATTAAAAAGATGATCTATTAAATCCTAGCCAATACACTTCCAGCATTAAAACACAAAGGTTTATCCCTGAAATTGTTTCAAATAAATCATTCAGAGAGCTATCTGGTGTAACACAATGACTTTAAATTATATTCTTTAACACTTATCTGGCTTGGGGAACTTACCAGAGAGTAATCTGAAATGCAGGACGTGACAAGAAATAACCCACAGAGTGTAGTCAGAGAATAAAAACACGATCATCAGTAGCAGTGAGCTCCTGTCAGTCACACTTGTCTACAATTCCTGCAGGAGAGAGAATATTTGCTCAGATTCACATATTTATTTGCCTGCCGTCTTGTTTTGATATCCAGCTGACAATCTGTGCAGGATGAGTGGCGCAGGCAAATGCTGAGGAGTGTCAGTGCTGAGATGAGATGAGGGCTGACTGTATTACCATTTTAAATGGTCTGCCTGCCAAGCACTGTGATTTCATTCCTCCCTTACCTGTCATGCTTCATTAACTGCCTCTCACTGCAGCCCTGTGCTGCTGAGAGCCCCACTTAGCCCCTTGTTCTGGTTGACAGTTGCAGTTACCTCCTGCTTCAGCAGCAGATTCCCCATCTTCCCTCCCTCCCTCCCTCGCTGTAGGCACTTGTGCCCACATGCGTGCAAAGGTACGTATGTATACACACTGCAATACATTGCACAACCCAACGTGCCTGCTCTGCGGGAGGTTGTTTTGCTGTTTTCAGCCTATTAAGCAAGAAAAACTCGAGTGGTTTGAGGACCATTCCCAGGCTAGGTCACAGGAGAGAAATACTTCGTTCCTCGCTGTGCCTTCGACGATGCCTCTGAGGAGAGAGAGACAGGTTATAATACATCTAGCCTGCAGTTCACATCAGGGTTTAGACAGCAGGCTTGCAATAGTAAAACACAGCCTGCAGTGAAAGCAAAGGAGTTCTCTCTCTTTACATTTATAATTTATATAACAACAGAAAAATTAAACAGTACTATCAAACAGGTAACAGAAAACCTGGTAGATTAGATACACAACAATGTCACAACTCCTTTTTCTCCAGTTTAACATTCAGTAGTTGAATGAGCTTCTCTGAAACACCAGCAATTCCCTGAGATGAGAGCAAAAGGCCTGTTTTTGAAGCGTGCCACCTAGAATAGTGATGTTTCATTTCTAGATGAACATTCACAAATTCTTCATCTGACTCCTTGCGTAAAATAAGCCTGATCCTACACTATACTCAGCAATTATTTACCTTTCCCGGTCTTGTGTGTCATAATCTTAACATCTGGAACTATTAAAACTCTATGAGTTCATATCAGCTGGATGTTTGGGAAAGAGTGGACAGATGTGAAGTATTGATCTTGAAGTCACCCTCTCTCCCGAAACATTATGTCAATAATTAGGAATAAATTCAGTGGTCATACATGGCCTTGAAACAAAATATTTTTGCAATCCATTTCATTGCAAAGTACAGAGTATTACAGTGCCTTTTGGAGAGTAAGTTTATCATTCTTTGAAATTATTTAGTCTGTTTTTTCCCCAAGAGTGAGGAGTATAGGTTTAAGGATAACTAATAATATTTGTAACAGCTAACCGTAGCTCCAGTCCTGTGGCAGAAGCTGTTTATGTCTCTATGAAAATATCCATTTGGCAAATTTTTAAATTGTCCTTAAATACATTCTAGCTACTGTCACTATCATCTTCTTCTGAGCTTAAAACATTCTAATTTATTCTGCTTAGGTTCATACACCCTTACATAAGAATGCAATTATACCACAGAGTGTAAACAAATACATCCGAGGAAAATTAAGATTAAAAAATTATAACTTTTTTAAAATGTCAGGAAAGAATTAACCATTTTAATTTAGAAAATAACTATTATTTTAATAATACAGTTTAAATGTAAGCAACATTATGGAATGAAACAAATTAAAAATATGGTCCAATATGGAGGGACAAAAAAAAAAAAATCTATCACTTTCTTTGAAATTTTTATTTATTAGCTACAAAGACAATCACAAGTTTAAAAATTCTAGGTATTACCATTTAAGAAATCTGAAGCCAGATCAACATAACAGCAGCTAGCTTTCTCTCAACTCTGGTCAGAACCAGAAGAATTCATATATTGGACAATAATGTAATATTTAATCACTAAAGAAAGTTCCTTCAATTTTCTCTCAGTTAACACTTTTTGTTCTGAAATATGAAAATCTTTGTACCATAAAAAAATTGTACTCAATGTTATGTACTATGTAAAGGTGGATTTTCATCTAACAGTTTAGTCTTTCTTGTATCTTTTGGTTTAATTAATATTATTTTTGTTGTATGCAGAAAATGTATATCAGAAAGAGATCTTAATGAGCCAGGTAATTATACAAGATGCATCATTTAATAAACCGAATTTCAGAATGAGATCTTAATTTTCCTTGAAACGGAACACTTGGGCAGAGTGTGCAGTGAAAGTTCAAGCTGAGACAGAGCTCTTATCTGTGACCTCCTTGTGTTGCAAGGTTTTTTCAGTAAAGAAATTGCCTTAAAGAGCACATACTCCATTCTCCATTTGCCTTCCTTTGACACAATTCCATGGGCCCCTACATGAGAATAAGGCTTTATGGAAAATGTTATTATCAGAATGTAATTTACTTATAGTTATTATTTCACCTTTTCTAAATGATGATCAGCATCACAAAAACTAGACATTCCTAAACCTATGAGGAAGCTCTACTTGTTCTGTTTGGTCATCTTTGTAACTGCTTCACACTAAAAATCAGTAGAAAAAGCAACATTGGGAAAGTCCTTTCAAATAAACAGTAAACATTAACTTGTGCTTTCCTATTAAAGAGCTTAGAAGTACCCACAGCACTAGCACATTGCTTAAATATGAGTCAAACCTCTGAACAGAGGATGGCACACAACATGCCACAAGAATCATTATAAAAAAAGCAACACATACACTTTAATGATAACCCAGATAGACTTTATACAGTCTCATTCCATGCTTATGCTCTTCATTAATTCCTTTGCTGAAGCTGTGTATATTTATGCGACAACACAGTCCTCCACAGAGAGTTGCTTTAAATAGGAGGAAAAGTGGAATATAATGAAAAGATACAGTTACTTCATTCAGGCTCATAGAATTGATATAAAATTCAGAGATACTGCTTGTTACAGTACCATGAATATCCACGATAATGGCTCTGCATAACAATGGTCCCTTCAATAAATATGAGCTGCACTGTACATATACACACATACACCACAGAGAATATTTTAGCCCTTGCCTTCTGTAGTTTGAGTGCCATCCTTTAAGATCAAATAACAGTTACTGACTCTGAGTGGATTAAGGCTTAAGATTTTTTTCAATATGAATGATAAAAAGCTTTTTTTTTTTCCTTCTACAGTGAAATGTTAAAATGCTGGTAAAAGCATAAATTGTATTAAAATGGACCATTCTGTGAATAACTTAACAGCATCACAAAAAGGCAAGAAAATAATGCATTCATTTTCTCATTCACTTATAAAATCTATAAACTATAGACCCCTTCAGGGACCATTAGATATCATTTACAGTATGAAAAGGAATGGCTTTCAGATAAGGAAATTAATCAGCATGAGTTCTGTGGATCTGTTAACTACAGATAATAGTTACTGAGTGTTTTTTAGGCCCTGAAAATCAATAATCTGCAGCCACTCTCCCTTTGCAACCTTTACAGGCATTCTAAGACATAGCAGGGCTCTCTTTAATTAGAATTCAGGTCACTCTAAAGACCTGCTCAGAAAGAAAATTTTAAATTTAAACTTTATTACCAAATCTGATTAATTTCTAATTAATATCTATTTTAAAATCCCTACCCGCCACAAAAACAAAACAACCACCTCTGCAAGCTTCCAGTGACTGCATCTATACTATCAAATACATGTTCTTATCACCGTTAGCCCTAACAACAGAATATCAATTTTACTGGTCAGCTTTCAGTCAGTACCACAATCACCAGGTGCATGCAGACCCTCCTCGCCCATCTAAGCTGAGGCTGGGGATCCTGCAGCCAGCAGGATCTCTGGGTGAGCTTCATGCAGAGGTGCTCATGTCCTCAGCACCATGTCACACATGTCACAGGGCTGCCCTTAGACTCTCCAACTTCTAGGTTTCTGGCTGTGAAAGATGCTGCTGATACCCCAGAAGGTGAAAGCAGGATAACAAAATTTCTACCATCTCTGTTTCAGAGCCATATCCAACAGTTTCAAACCATGAGACAACATTTTCCAGCATCTCTGGCCATAGAACGAGCAGAAAGGAAGCTTTTATACTCTACCATCTGAATATTGAACAAATAACTCAGGCTATGGGCTCATACACTTAATTCGGAGTGTTCTTGCTCATTTTTATTCCCTAATGATTCACTTTTTACACAGATGTACTGTCCTGTCACTTCACTGGCTTAAAATTATTTATCATCCCCAGAACTGGAATTATGAAATACAGTCATCTACCCTAAAGGGGTATTCATATGAAATTCATAGCATTTTAAGCAAGAAAGAGATCAATTTCCCTCATTTTGAGTCTCTTTCATACATTATGTTCTACACTGGGCCTTGGCAGGATGAGATGTATCTATGCTGCTAGAGATGATGTCTTTCAGATGAGACATAAGGCCAAAACTGTCACTTGCGTCACTAAAATACCTCATAGGACTTTTTTAGATGATTTTTCAGGACTTAACAAGATATAATAAAGAATGATATCATGCATGAAGAAAAAACAATCAAATAGTCTTTAAACTGTATAATTATTCTTAGTAGCCTGCAACAGTGGAAAATGACAAAGATCATATAACCATTAACTTGAATAACTCAAAGAAAAGATAAGGCTCTGACATAAAAATACGTGAAGAAAGGAGCTTTGATTTTTAGAGGCTTCCACAGTAAAAATAGTGAACTGAATTTAGTATAATTTATCAATTTTTCAAAGGGAAAGAAATCTCTCTTGGGTTAGTCAAGCAGATCACTCAGTAGGATCTGATTTAAAAACTAACCAAAGACTCAGAACAAGTACTAGAAATAGGTCTGAGGAAGTTAGCTATTGAGGTAACTTGTTAAGGCTCCCAAGCAGATGAAATATTAATTCATAAAAAGATTTTTTTTCCAGAAATAACTGATCACAAGTCAGAGAGGTGCCAACCAAAGGCAAGTCACAGAAAAAGACAGAGAAAGATTTCTTGCACATCATTTTTGTCTCCCACAGATCTGAGTCTACTTTAGGAGCTTTATTGGTATGAGACAGCTTTGCCTATGACTGCCAAAAAGTTATGATCTACCCACAAAATCTGGAATTAAATGTTCCAGCTGCACAGGTCTTTCTCAACACTACATATTCTCCCCTTGCAGAGTTTGCCTAGTGTGACTGCCTATGGATACAGAAGCCTTCTGGAGGAAGGCGTCTCATCTCTAGTAAGTAGTCCTTAGCATGAGACAATATTGGACTGTCGTTCCAAATAGCAAAAAGGTCACCTCGCAGCAATGGCAGTGCACTACAGACAAAAATAAGCACCAACAGGATTTCCACAAAAGGACAGTAACCTGTCAAGAAAAGGCATTGAGAAAATTGTAGTATTTCTGAAGTGAAAAAAACATTAATGCTCCAATTCTCGACAGCTTTTTTACTTTTGTTAATAACTGCAGATTATGGTGAAGCATTTATCTTGTTTCTACTATTTATTCACATTGCCTTCTAATAGGAGCAATCCCCTTCTTCAGTCAAAAAAGTATACTAAGCATTTGATTCTGTTATAGTACAAAGCAGTTAATCATACAAACAAGTCAAGCATTGCATGCCTGAATTAGTATAAAATGATGAACATGAACATTTCTAAATATTCTTTTAGATGCACTGACATCCTGTCAAGTTTCTCTGCCAAATTTGTGATGCTACTAGAAATGCCTTCTTGACAAGCCTATAAAATGACACAATCATGTAAGTACATATTGCAGTGACTACCACCTTAAAAGCATCACTTGCTGTGAACCAGCGAGATTTCACAGAGTTCCTGCAGGGTTACATCAAAATACAACAGCTGAAGTACCAGATCCATGAGCTGAAATTTGCCTTCTGTTACATTTAGGATTGCAAATCCTTCTAGAAAATTTTGGGCTTTGTGATAAACTATTTGAGCTAAGGAAAGCAAGTATGAAGGCTTTAATTAGAAGATCTGAACCTCTGGTGCTTTAACATAGAAAAGACACATGTTGTAGCATTCTTTCCATTTTCTAGAACATCCAGACTCAAAAATGGTAGTTCCCAGAATACTTGCTCTGCTCCTGTAGGAGGCAGGGAGCTAACAGAGCACAAATGAGCTTCTTCAGAAAGAGACCTACATGTAAATTCCTAGACACACATAAGAAAGCCTAGATTATTTTCCACAAGTGCAAAAAGATAGTTATTCCTAAAGGCTACTGTTTTCCTGTGAAACCACAATGTCCCTTCCTGGCCCTGAACATTCAATGCATTTCTCTTAGTTGAGAGAACTGCAGTCACAAGGCATAACAGTAACTTCATATAAAATAATTCTCTGACAAAAGGCTCCATCTTAGAAAATTATTTTCCTGATGGCTTGTTTGACTAGCATATGCTAAAAGCATCAAGCACAATATTGACAACCCCACCTATATGGAAAGTACAGACAAACACACACAGTCTATAACCGTATTCAGTAGGCTTCTGAAAACATATACTCCCCAAACTATTGTGGAAAGCCTGAAGGCTTCATATATTTGCTTTAGATTTGCAGATATTTCTCAGATCATTAACAAAGGCTCAAGCCAGCAAGGCTCAGGCCCACATTTTCAAACCACCAGGGAATTTATTTTTCATACCACACCAAGCAAGCTCCTCAGCTAGCATAAATCATTACAATGCATTTAAGGTTATGCGTGCATGATAGTCTGGATACACACAGTGTACCCACTGTACTACAGATATGCTATAATTACCACAGATACAAAATACACTTCCCTGCCTTATCAGGCCTTCTGTGAATGCACTAAAATGTTTTATCTTAGCTGTCCTACCTAGAATTGCAGCAGCTAAACAGCCATCAGGATGCTTCTAGCTTTGCTATTCACACAGTTAGTGAATGCACACCTTTTTAATTTAGCTATTCATACTGGACATTTTTATGGTGAAGAATCCTCATCCACAAAAAAGGCCAAGGCACCTGAAATGTCTGACTGATGTGTGGAGGAGACATCAGTACATACTGCTAGTGGAATAAACTGGGGTCATGAAAATCCAGATTATGCACAGATGAACTGGCATCATCTTTGGCATCTAAGTCTCTTCCATCCATGGTGTTCACTGAAGATGTGCTGCAGCTGTGGTGCACACGGAGCTGCAGATCATCGATGTGTCACTGATGTTTGCTGAGACACTTAGCTATTTTCTCTCAAACGCAAACACTGATGATCTGGGAAATGAGATGAAGATTGAACATAAAATTAGCATTACCGTGACAAAGGAATTTGTCAAAAATATTTCAGAACTCACTGAAGTTGCTAATTTGTGTTAACATATCTCCTTTTGCTATTCTACTGGAACAAATACAGGATTAGTATTTATAAGTTCCTATTTGATTGGGAAAAGAGAAGTGTGAGCTGTCAGCTTAGTATTTATGTGTTGTAGCTCATAGATCCGAGTGAAATATGTATATGACAATGTTGTAATTTCCTTGTTCCTCATGAAAGAGTATGTTGTCCATATACAATAGCCCCCTGCTATTTATTATCTTTGCAGACAGTTCTTCATTTCTTGCCCTCTCAATCTCTCTTCCTCCATCATAATTGCCACATATTTCTGAAAATTTATACAATGTCCAATTATTCTATATAGTTTTCTACTGAAGACAAATGACTGTACTGAAAGTCTGATAGAATGTAGGAAGTATAAGGCAGAGCCTTTCTAATACACTGTTATCTATTGACAAGGTTCAAGCACAGCTTTTTCCTGTATTAGTCTTCATCCTTTAGAAGACCCACAAAAGTCACTTAGAACTATATATGAAAGTGAGACATGATCAATCCAAGAGAAGAAGTGGGAAAAGGAACACTGTTCTGAAGCTTACTCCATCACCAATCTCAATGGAAATAACTGCAAATCTGACAAAACTGGGGGAACCATTTTTACCATGGGAACAGGCAGCACATGACAGATGGCAAGGTATAAGAGTGTCTTTTAGTGAGAGACAATGTCTGAGTACAGACAGATTCTGTGACTGAATGTGTTATGGGGAACAGCCGGCTCGAGCAGTCAGCCTGAGGGAAGTGTGCTGTGTTTTGCCTGCTAAAAGGGTCTAATTGCCTTTTAAAATTATTTTCTTCTCATTTTGGTACATATCTCAAAACCAAAGAACCAAAGTGCTATATGGAGTGAGCAGGAATATTCTGAATAGCTGATCCACCATGGAAAATTCTGGGTCTGTAAACTGCTCAACCACTACCAAAAAATGATTATGCTTCCCAGACCAGTCCTTCAGGTGATTAAACATACTTATCAGCATCAATGGAACAGTGTCCATTTAACACAAGTGGATACATCGATTCTTTTACTTGTAAATCAATAACTATTTTTTGATTTCTTATCAGTTAACATCACAGAACCCCCAACAATAGGGTTTTATTAGAACTGCAAAGAGTTACACCATATTCACCACCAAGTGTCATTAATCCTTTAAATCTTAAAAATCTTATAAGGTCAGTATTTTTGTTTAAAATTTTTTACCTATATGAATAGCAAGTGACCTCTAGGTCACACCTTCCCTTTCAGTGAATGGCCAGGGAGATTATGCCTCTGCTTTACATCAGGGCATTATTTTAATTAGAGAGTCATCATCTTCTAAAGAATGCATCTTATGCTGGTTATGATTACACTTGTATCTATGTTGCTGCAGTTTAATAATCTTCTCCTCATACTATGCAGTCATCAAGCCTTCATTAAAGAAATTGGTGATGGATTCACAGTAATATATATCCATTGTTCTCACAGCCCTCACCAACCTATGCCAAATCTTGCTATTCTGTGAGTAAATCAGAAACCCCCAGCATCAGGAAATTTCCTTTTCAATGGAAGGATAGGCACTAAATATAGCTTATGAAGTATAAATCCATAGATCATTACAGTCTTTACTTAACTACTTCCTTCAAAGCATCATCCACAAAAGTGTCCAATAGAAAGGTGAAGGACCAACTACAAACTTAAATGTTTTGACAAGCCATGTACGTACAGTCAGAACTAAAATTGCTCATGACAGTGGCACAGATTTTGTCATGTTTCGCTCTCATCTACATCCTCTAAGATGTGTATCTAAAATGCACCTCTATTTCTATAAAATTTGATCCATCAGGTTAACTACAGGTTAAATCCTTTGCCTATCTTTTGTTTGAATTCTGTGATTAAATGTTGTTGCTGTTCTAGCAAATATGACTTTTCTATTGAGTTCAAAATTGACAGAATTTTATTTTTCCCATATAGTTCTAGTTTGTCAGAATTCCCAGTAATTTCAGAGGAATTTTGACTAACATAGAGTACAGGCCATGTATAAATTTACAAAAATTTGGCCACTTTCCATTTCCTGCAGCATTTACAAAGCATTTCGTTAAGTGTTATGTTTTTATGATTCTTAATTAAATGATATGGTATTTCTTTTCAGTTTTAAACATTCAGCCTCAATGAATATATATATATATAAATACTTTTGCCTACATGACACACAAATATGTTTTATGTAAAATTCATACAATAAATTACTGATCTCTTGAAAAATACACTTTGCGTGCACCTCTCCCTCTCAAAATGTTATACACTGAAAAAAAAAAAACAGAGCAGGTGACACCAAGTGGATTCCTAGAAAAAGAAAACACATCATCAGAGCAACAGAACTAGTTATTCCTATTTTGTTTCAGAAAATTCATAAAAGTTGTCCATACTCATACACTGGAATTGGCAACACTTTCACAATGACATAATCAAATAGTAGTGTCAGAATGGTCCAACTGGTGCATATCATCACATGCCTCACCATTTTTCTCTATCCCTACTTTGCTGGTATTTTTTCTTGCAAGAGGAAGTCAGAGCAGCTCCAATTTTTTACACATCCTTCACATTATTAAATAGATTTTCTTCTCCTACAATAATCCATGTTAATCCATAACATCCATCTTCATTATATATTTTCACCTATTAAGAGTGCAGAAGTCTTTATATCTAAGATCTACTCAACAGAACTTAAAAGTCAGAATCTACCCCTAAAATATAAATAATTTTAGAGCTAAAAGGTATCAAAAAAGTAGCAATCAAATACATCACAGAAGAAAAACACCCAGATGATATCATCAATCCAAGGTAACTGACTTAAGTCACACAAATACACATAATTGCCTATTAGTGGGTCGCTTAGCGGTATCCAAGGAAAAAGTCTGAAGTTAACCCTTCTTTATTGGCAATAAAACAATTCCAGCATCACACTTGATGTGAGGACAAAGTATGGCCTTTTCATTTTCTTTAATTCCAAGAAAGAAAATAAATATGTTTAGATTTTGTCCTGACAAGCATTATTCCCTGACCACATTCTTCAAACCCAGTGACTCCAGCTGCAACTAAGCACTTAGTAGGGTTTAGAGAAAGTAGAAGTTCTAGATTATTGGGCAGTTCCCCTCACTGTACAACTCCCATATCAGTACAGTCCTGACATCTGTCCTTACTGTTAGCTCCATATAGCAATTTTATCTTCTCATTCTCAGCTGTCACCAGATTCTTCATGTCCTCTCATCTTCCAAGGCTGGGTAGTGAGGAGTTGTCATGATCTTTTCACCCACTCTTTTCAGTTCACATCATAAAGGAGATAGGATATGGGCAAGGGAGGTGCTCTTCATCTCAAATGGAAAGAGACAGAAGGACTGCAGGAAAAGAGAAAGAAAGAGAACTACCTGGATTCTTCCACTTGCTAATGACAGGATGTGAAGAAAGAAACTTTTTTGCAACCCACGGCAGCAGTTATGAGCTGTTTGCCACACGTGTTGTATTTGTCAGCCAGCCTTTCAGGAAGGGTTTTCAGCCTGGAAGCACATCTTACTTTGCCCACCTACATGTTTTTAAGATGCATTATTTGTCATTCTGAACCCTGGCACATAACCGAACACTGGTAATGCCTTGCTTGTCAGCCTCAACCTTCTCATAGCAAAAGGTGGTGAGAGAGAAGGGAAAAAACATCAAAAAAGAAAAAGATTCCAGCTACAGCTTAGCAAATGTGCTATTTAAGTCATTAGGCATGAATAGAGAAGCAATATCTCAAGCCATTACTCATTGGTACAATAAATATGGTATTTGATTTTATTTTCCAAGTAAACTGAGGTGAAACCTGCATAATGGAGGGCTAGTTGATGGAGATTTAGATGCATAAAGCAACTAAGCTCAGAGAAGAGCTTGCTGAAGAGGCTAGATGTCATTGATGCGGCTGTTCAGAACAGACATCTACTATTGAGCGCTTCATGTTTGCCCTTAGGGTCTGCTTTTGTTTTCTCAAGATCCCTAAAGCTCAGACTGAAGTCAGCAGGGATGGAGGGCATGCCCAAAGCACAGGAACTATAAGATGCAACATACTCGCTGACAGTTCTCTCCCAAGAAAATCCACATAGGGATTTCAGAGGAGACTGTGTATCTCCACAGGAGAAGACATGGGTGACCTAATCTGAGCAGGTATCTCTGCCTTGGCAGTAGTCTGCACTGAAATGGATGCAAAGGCAATGGCAGACACACGTGGGAAGGGTGGGTAAGGAGAATGCTGTCTAGGACCTCTGCATTCCAGGTTAATGATTGTACTGCACTTTTCTACAGCCCTGCCTAGTGAATGCATAGTAACAAAATCTGTGGAGTACTGTCCTGTGTTCCAGGTGTATGGATAACGGAGGGGCAAAAAGGCTGAAACTCGAGCTTCCCAAAGAATAGTTTTCTGAGGCACAAATGAAGTCATATAAACAGACAGTCTATGTATTAAAGGTACACAGAATTTGTTTTCAGAAAGATGAAATAGTGCTGCCTTGCTTAAGGGACAGGCCCAACTGTCTCTTCCAGTAAAGTAGAGTTGCCTTGCAGAACTGGGGGGCCACAGTGGTGAACAGCAAGATGACAACACACAAAAGAGGATCTGCCTGAATCCAAGGCGTAAAATCCTACCTAAAGAGCACACAGCAAGAGAGGAGAGAGCAGTGAAGACTATTTGAGTTATGAAAGAAGTGAGGAGGTAGCTATGATTCAAATATCTCTTTCACCTGCCTCACAGGGATGCTTTCTTGCTACCTCAGTGTCTTGCTCAGTGCAAGCCATGGTTTTGGCCTTAGTTTCTAGGAATCCTAGGTTTCAAACTGTCTGAAGATGCACACTTCAGCTTTTGCATTCCGGTCATGTTCCCAAAACCATCAGCAGTGGGGAAAGAAACCACCTCTATCATCAACACTGAGATTCTGCAGGCAGAGGAGTTAAAGCCAGGCCCCTACCCGGAGCACTGACCTCTGGTAGCCCTCTACTAAGTTACAAAAAGAAAAAAGAAAAAATCTATTAAATTATATACTACTTTTTTATCAAAACACAGTAAAATCCTGCTTTTGAATATAAAAAGAATTCATTATAACATGTCACTTATTAGAAAGTTTCTTTTTTCCTTTTGTAAGAGATGTGAAAATGAAACAAAAGTGTTAATTTAATGTACTTTTCTTCACAATACTTTGTAATCAAAAAATGAATTGCCTATGTGATATAATTTATTATGATTGTCACAAATTGCACTGTAAATGTTTTAAAATTAAATAATCACTGCTAAATGTCAAATGATTGAATGCATTTCTCATCTACCAAATTTATACCACATTTCTTAAGAATCTATCATCCTAACATAGAAGTGTATATACTTACACAAATTTCTAAATATTCATTTCTATTTACTTTCTGTTTTGAAATCAATGATTTGAGTAAAAACAAATATTGGACATTGGAATTATTTTAAAGGGCATAAGTGATTGTTCTCTTTTCAGAGTTTTAATCCAGAATTTCAAAGAAATACTTCCCTTCCTAATTAAAATATCTTTGTAAAATGAGCATAAAGATAAGGGGAACTATATTCCATTTGCAAAATGCTTAGAAATCTGTGTTAGAATGGGAGAGTGCCATTACATTTAACAAAAATCAGATTTTACTGGATACAAGTAGATATTCAGGCAATCACAAAATAGACCTTGCAGACTTAAAATGTATGTAAACAATCATAGCAAGAGGAATCACAGCTATTACACATGCTGCTATATAAACTACGGCACAATATATCCCCCACATCTTAAATGAGCTACTGAAAATACAGACTGTTATTTTATGAGTAATCTATTGCATTTTAATAGCCATACACAGCAGCTCATTTTGTTCATTTCTATGCAACTCTGTATGAAAACTAATCTGTTTTTTCTGTGTTTATGAATAAGATTGCTATTTCTAGCAACACCCACTGAAAATTATGCAAAAGATACTACCAATTTTTGAGTTTCCTACAAAACTCATCTTGTATGTAAAAGAACCAGACATAGATGTATGTACATCTATGCAAAAATAATAGCAGAAAAATAAAAGAAAAAAGGTCATCTCATACAAAACTAACCTTTGTCTGCTTCTATGCAGTGCTGTAATATAAAGCAACAAGATGTAAACACAATCTTTGTACACAGTATGCATGTCTATCCCTCCAGACACCAGACAGGCTGTCAGGAGGAACAGGGCAGAGAGGCTTTCTTTTGCTTGTGTAGCACTTGGCTCACGAATGAGCAAACCATCTAAATGCATGTCCAAGAGCAAGTACACACATACATATGGTCTATGAGACAGCAGAAACTCATTCTGAATCTTGATTATCTCCATGGTTTAGTAGCATCTGTAACTCAAACCACTCAGACATTAGCACACACAAATGGCTTGAGAAGTTTGGCTTTGAATTTGGAGGATTTTTTTTCTTGATTTTTTTTCTCTACCTGGATGCTCCAGGTAGAGAAGAGGGATCATGCACATCGGTACAACAGAAAACACATAATTGTAAAAGTTTGAATAGTACTCTTGGGACTCCTCATTGATTAAACTTAACAAATTGACACCTCATCATTTTAAATTGACACCTCTTCATTTTAAATCCTGACCTATTGCAGAGGCTTTACGCTGATGTCAAGAATGATGAGGTAAATTCTTTTATGCTTTGTACTTTTCAAAAAAATGTTTTATTTTACAATCCCCTGTAAAAAAGACAGGTGCAGAGACTATCATTTAAGGCATCTACCTTACAAAAATATTTACTAAGACAGCAAAAACAAGCTTACTAACATTCTGGGTTTATAATTTTCATCCTAACATTATTGCATAAATAACAAAATGTAATGCTGAACACTGATAGAACAAAAAGAAAACAATTCGGTAACAAGTAAATTAATTACCTCCTCATGCATACATAAAAACATAAATGCATACTGTTTACATTACTCTAAAGATCAATAACAAATTTAGCACACGAGAACTGGGAAATATATATGTAATAATAGCACTGTAAAATGGAAATAATTCATCAAATCTATAGGCATTGAAATCTAAGGACAATCTTTCAAAACATCACAGAAGGATAAGGGCATCCCTGAGTTCCATTCAGGTCTGCACATAAGTCAAATAAAATACCGAAAGTAACACTCTCAATGTACTAAATATAGCACTGCGAGTCCAGAAAAGTTGGGGCTATTTAAATACATGCACTATTAAAGCTAACCTTTCAAAAAAAGAGATTAAATATAGATTTAAAATTTCTGTAAAATCATCATATTGCTTAAATGCTAACACTATAAATCCCTAATAATCATTACAGGTAAATTTAGACCAGGTCTTTAAACCAGCTTTCCAAGTTATCCTGGCATCCTTTCTTCCACCCCTTCCTGCCTTACTCAGACACACCATTGTGCTGAAAATACCAGCACACCCTGCTACTCCCCTTCCAAGAAGCAGTGTCATTTTACCCTTTCAACCTAACCACTCCCTGTTATGTCATCTCTATATCAAACACTACCCTGGATGCAGTGAGTTTGCTGCTCAAAGAAGGGAATGAGCTCAGGGAAGAAGTGCAGGGCTGGACAGGTCTCTGCTCAGGCTCCTCTGCTTCCCTTCCTGAGGGTGAGAAAAGAATCTGGGCTTATCTGGCTCCTGTCCTAGAGGATTTCCCCAGCCCAGATAACTTGCTGTATGTTAAAGCTATTCTGCTCACTATCAGCACTGCTGTACCTGATGCCAGGAATGAAGAATCTCTCCATCTTCATATACTTGTGCCAGTAGCTTTGTTGACCAGTCTCATCCATCACTCTAACCAAACCTATGACTTCTAAGCCGCTCATGTTGGGTGATCTCCCAAATACCGTTCTTCACGCAAATCCTACCAGCAAGCACAGCTTAAGAAAAAAACAAAATATCCACAGAGGATTACTATAACGCAGCTAATAACCATCCTTCACCAACAATGGATGCACTCAGCTGCATATTTGTAGATTTTTGATTTACTCACTGAATGTTTTTATGAAGGACATGAAAAAGCACAAGAATGAGGCAGATAAACTTTCATAAAGAGTTTCAAATGTAATCTCTCCTACTTATCAATAACTTAATAGGAGAGGTGCTTGAGGACTGGAGGAAAGCCAGTGTCATTCCAGTCTTCAAAAACTGCAAGAAGGAAGACCTAGAAAAATACAGGCTAGTCAGCCTTATCTCCATCCCTGGAAAGCTGGTGGAACAGCTCATCCTGGAGGTCACCTGTAAACATGTGGAGGAAAAGAAGGTTATCAGGAGTAGTCAGCATAGATTCACCAAATGGAATTCATGCTTGACCAATCTAATAGCCTTCTATGATGGTATGAATAGCTAGGTAGGTGTCGTCTACCTTGACTTTAACAAGGCTTCTGACACTGCCTCCCATAACATCCTCATAGATAAGCTTAGGAAGTGTGGGTTAGAAGAATGGACAGTGAGGTGGACTGAAAACTAGTTGAACAAGAGAGCTCTGAGGGTTGTGATCAGCAGTGCAGAGTCTAGTTGGAGGCCTGTAGCCATCAGTGTTCTCCAGGAGTCAGCACTGGGTCCTGTCTCTTTCAACATATGCATCAGTGACCTGGATGAAGGGGTAGAGTATAGAACTTGTTCATGATACAAAACTGGGAGGAGTGTCTGACATACCAGAAGGCTATGCTGCCATTCAGTGAGACCTGGACAGGCTGGAGAGTTGGGCAGAGAGGAAGCTAATGAAGTTCAACAAGGGTAAGTATAGGGTCCTGCACCTGGGGAGGAATAACCCCATGCACCAGTATAGGTTAGGGGCTACCTGCTGGAAAGCAGCTCTGCAAAGACGACCTTGGAGTCCTCTGGAGTGGACAAGAAGTTAATCATGAATCAGCAATGTACCCTTGTGGCCAAAAAGGCCAATGGCTTCCTGGTGTGACCTAAGAAAACTGTTGCCAGCATGTCGAGGGACGTTCTCCTCCACCTTTACTCTGCCTTAGTGAGGCTACATCTGGAGTGTTGTGTCCAGTTCTGGGCTCCCCAGTTCAAGAATGACAGGGAGTCCAGTGGAGAGCTACAAAGATGATTAGAGGACTGAAGCACCTATTTTATGAGGAATGGCTGAGACACCTGGGGCTATTTAGTCTGGAGAAGACTGAGAGGGGATCTTATCAATGCTTATAAATATCTAAAGGGTGAGTGTCAAGAGGATGAGGCCAGTCTCTTTTCTGTGGTGCTTAGTGATAGGACAAGGGGCAATGGAAACAAACTGGAACACAGCAAGTTCTATCTGAACATGAGGAAAAACTTCTTTGCTATGAGGGTGACAGAGCACTGGAACAGCCTGCCCAGAAAGGTTGTGGAGTCGTCTTCTCTGGAGACTTTCAAAACCCACCTGGACACATTCCCATGCAACCTGCTCTAGGAGAACCTGCTTTAGCAGGGGGTTTGGACTAGATGATCTCCAGAGGTCCATTCCAACCCCTACCATTCTGTGATTCTGTCACTTAAAAAAAGAAAACTAACAGTTGTTCATCATGTCACCAATTTCTTTATAAAAAGACCTATTTACAGCAAACAGAGCAAATATTTCATGCTCACAACTGTTCCAAGCCGGAAGCTGAGACACTGCTGCATTTTGTATTTGCTATAGTGCCCAAAAGGAGATCTACAGCAATTTGGCTTCATAACCAAAAGGAAAAATACTGCTGTTTGTGAGGTCACAACTGGATAAATAAAGACATAACCAGTACAAGTTGTAATACTGGGAGAAAATATTTCCTTTCATAGCTCATCTGAGGAAGACTATGGAAAACTGAGCTTCTTAACTTTCTTCACAGTATCTCTAAAGGCCATCATCTTTGAAAAGAACTGCTAATCAACTAATGTACCTCTGTGTATTATGAGGTAAAAACCAGGAAGCTCTGATAAGTAGAATTATAAATATCATTCAAAAAGTCTGAGATTTTGGAAAAGTTAGGAATGCCACATCTACCAGAATAAGAGTTTTCTTTCATGTGTTTAATGGCAATAATTTATGTAATATTTGGAAGACAGACCAAGTTTCAAAAGCAGCTGTCTGGACCAAGGCAAATGTCTTTGACATAAGCTCTCAAATGCATAGGCTACATTTTGATTGCTTTTACAATTCCTAATAATTATCTCCTGTACATTAATGTAGTGTTTAATATCATAGTCTAGGAAAGTACTTTGCATTCTATAAATCAAAGAAAAAGACTACCCCTGCTCTAAATGTGACAGTCAGTAGACATTTCCTGAAACGTCTGAGCCAATTACAGGAGGGCTATTGTTTCCTGCACCCTTACACATGACTCTTTGTTATTTCAGTTGTCCCTTGAGTAGACAAGTTTCTTACCAAACTTCTTGAAAAAGAGCAGCACTTTCTAACAGATAATTTCAATGACATTTGTTGTTTCTCGTAGCACAAGGGCCACCACCTCCACATTTCAGGAGTTATTAAACAGGAACCTGGTGAAATTTTTAACTAGACATTAATATTAGTCTCACATTACAGAATTTGCCTCTCAGAAGCCAAACTAGATAAGCCAGTAGATAGCCAGTAAATAAACCATGCATAGTATATCACTGTACCTTGAACTATCCAGCAGGTCAGTACAGCCCCTAAAAGTCCCTCACTTCGTTCAAGAAGAACTTAACATTCAGCATGAATGCCCATGACCAGTTAGGCTAACAAAACTTTTTCCATGAGTACATCAAATCACTGCAGGTAAACTATTGCTAAATACTCCTTTTTTTGTTGCACTGTGTAACTATGAAGGAAATTTATTGTTGTAGTGTTATTTTTTTTCTTCCCCCCCCCCCCCCCCCCTTATTTATTTATTTGTTTTTAGATGCTGTAGTATTTTGCATTGATATTTCAAGTAAATTTTTCCTTAGATGGAAATCAGACCTTGAATTTTTTAATGGTACTACAAAACAAGACAGGTCTGAATCTTAAAAAAGTTTAAATATTCCATATAGAAATTATATATGGAAGATTCCAATTTAAAATGGAAACATTTTATTTATTTAGTATATTAGAGTTATTTCTACTAGCCTTCATTTGTCTGTCATTCTTTTTACAATATAGCCTCTAAAAAAAAAGGATAATCAGGTAGGAAACTACCATAAAACCATCTTAATCCTAATGAAAGCATACTGTGCCTTCAAGCCCTCACTACATTTTCCTCAGATGCACATTAAGTAATTTGAGGTCGAAAGTCAAGTGAGTAAAGCAAAGAATCAGGTACACTTAATATGTAAGAATAGTTGGGCTAATGATCAAAAGGTGATTCTATTAAGCATTTATGAGTGATGTACAATATAATAGGCCCATCCAGCAATTCTGCATTGGAAATTCCTCTTGGATTTACAAACCCAGTTCAAGTTTACGCTCACGTTAATGATTTCATCAATTTCGCTTTTCATAATGATTTCTCTACACATTTGTGAAGGACTGTATCATCACCCTAATTGTCCTAACATCTCAGTGCATTTAGTGTTGAATTCATAACAATGATGAGCCCTCTCAGCCAGCAGATCATTGGCTCATGCCTTTAGCTAAATCACTGGCAGCCCTAATGTCTGGCATATTCAGGCTACATAAAACACAGTGACCTTCTCTTGGAAAATAACTTCCTAATTATCTGTGTGCCAACATGCCCCAAAGCATCATCGTGGATAGATGAGTTGCTTATTTTCTCAGCTTACAACTGTGAGAATATGCATACAGATCAGCTGTTACTACACTGCTTTGACTTTATGTTTCAAACACTGTTTTTGGAATTGGCATAGTAGGAAAACAAATGGAGTAAAAAAAAAAAAAGATGGGGAGGGGACAGGTGTAATAAAAATAGGTGGGTTCAGATTGTTGGGTTTGGGGTTTTATTTTGAGGAGAGTGGTGGGTTTTTTGTTTTGGATTGGGGAAGTGTTGCTTTTTATTAACTTTTAAACATACTTGATGTATTTATATTCTATCTTAAATTTTGCAAGGCATCTTTCAGTGTTGGAAACAGAAAGGTATAATGAAGTATTTAGAAGAAACTAAGTACAAAAGAAAAAATTCAGAAAAGGCTGGGAGAAGCATGAAAGAGACAAAAGAAGGGTAAAACTTAAGGATATTATGAAAACGTAGGAAAGACTCAAGCTGAAAAACTAACATTCACTGACAAAAGGTCAACAGCTAAGTTTCCGCTTGTTAAGTCAAGTTAAATTCCCACTTAGTACTGCAAATCCAGCTTGAATTCCTCTGGAATGAGTTTTTTATAAATGCTTGAAGAACACAGAAAAAGGATAGTAACTATCATAGAATCAAGATGTGTCCTGGGATTCTTTTTAATTGATCAAGCACACACAGAACTATGCAAGGAGTGCCTGTTCATTCTGGTCTGCACAGATGATGTGAAGTGCAATCTTACAGAGCAGCAAGTTCTTCTCTGCCAGGTCTGCTGATATCTGATGGTCTTTCTCTCCTTGAGCACACAGGGCTTTGCACCTGAGAAAAGCTGTGAAAAGGTAAATATGATAGTGACTCCACACCTCCCCTCCTCCTTTAAATTCCCTGAACACAGGAGCTTCCAGCAAAGATGAGAAAGTCTGCAATACCACTTGCAGCATGTTCTGTCTGCAGCATAAAACCTGCCTTCAGGGAGGGTTTTTAGAGGCTGTAGAAGCCTCAAAAAAGTTTAGGCTTTTGTTCAGGAAAGTGCTTGAGCAGATAGTAACTCTTATTGAATTCAGCAGTACCTAAGCTTGTGCTGAGCCTTTAATGAGTTGGGTGAGGTCCAGAATGTGCTCAAATTTATGAATGCAGCTTAAGTACATCAATGAAACAAGGTCTTAATTGTTGTGAAATGTTTCTGTTTAGTTTGGGGGCTCTCTGCCTGCTAGTTTTAAAAACTATGAGAATAGACACTGCAATAAATGAGCCTACATACATTCAAGAAATGCCAACAATCCCTAAAACGTATTTACTCTGAATATCAAATGATTTCATAGTAACTGGTTTAAAAAGAAATGCACACAAATTATTTATTCCTGTTACTAAAGTATTTATAAGACACCAGAATCACCCAGCTAAGCAATAAGCTTTCTCTATGTAAATAATTTACATTTTGGAAATTGTTATAAAATGTGCAACGACTTGTTTATGTAAAACCTGATGGGGTGGATCATTGTTAGGTTGTCATAAGTGAAAGCCACTACCTGCATAGGGATAATAGCTATTTAGCAAGTTCCATATCCTTAAAAGCTAGAAAAGGTTCAAATATTAGTGTTCCCATAACAAAAAAAAAACAAAACCACAACAGATTTTGTTCCTACACTTGTCTGCATACATGTCAAAGTGCACATATGTACCTATAAATACATACCTGTATGTAACTGGGCAGGGAGGCTGATTTGCCTGTTAGAGCAATTTGACATGATTGTTATTCTGAATCACTGTTAATATTGCCCTCCTTGATACAAGATTCATTTGGATATTGATTCTTTTGCCTTCTTTTTCCTTTAATTTCCAAAATGTATCTCTCCAGAATCCCTTCAGGATATTTTTTTTTGAACCTCCTCTTTAAATGTGGAAAGAACTTCAAAATTCTGTTAGGAATTTATGTATAGCATAATGGACTAGGGTCAGTTCACATCTGAATTCCCAAGGCAAGAAAATTAGATGATGGAAAAGACAGTTTAATTCAAAATGCTTAGTTGCTCAAAAGTTCGCACAGAGGCAGGTCCTCCATCCCTTGTTCATGCAGGCAGTCCCCTTTGAAATCAGAGCCCCAATTGCCATGTGCTTTTTAAAGTCATTCACACCAAGGTGGATAAATGTTAAAGATACCAGACCTCTAACCCAGCAGCAATTTATCACACTGCATTCGCTGAAAATCCAACCAGACATGTTTCAATGGAGATGGTTTTCAGTCATAATTAGCAATGTAAGAGTAGCCTAAAAGCTGTGCTGGCCAGCTGCCTGTGCAGTGCACGGCCTGAAGCATTCCTCACCATTTAGGTATAGGGTGATGCTGTAGCTGATGCGCCACAGGGATTGAGTGCCCTGCATGCCAAAGCCTATTTATCCAATCTGCCCTGCATGTCTGTCTTAACCAATCACTCCCACCCACCCTTGCAGCCAAACCACATGAGAGACCACTGAGAGAACAAGAGAGAACTGTCTCCTTAGCAAAAGGTCCTGTTGCTGTCTGAGGCAAGTGCAGAACACGCTTGCAGGCGTGGTGAATTAGGGCCATCCATAAAGACAATGTGGTTCAGTCTCCATAACGTTCCTGTCTGCTGGTCACTGCTGGAACCAGCCATCTCAGGCAAGTGTAGGTTTTGCCTATGCATAAATAATGGCATCAAGATTCTCTTTTGTTAAGTCTTTTGCAGGTTGAAACCTAAATCCAGCTATTTGGTATAGAACATTTGTGGATTAAACTTGATCCAGGATGTCATGGCTGCTTCATCTGGCTCAAAGTCATACACTGATCAAAATGTGATATTCAGGAGTACTCACCTCTGCAACCACTTTTGTCTTCCCCCAAAATATTTTTCAGGCTTAGACAAAAATCTTAATGAAACTTTTAATTCCATTTACAAACCTACACTGATACCCAAATTGGCTGAAAATCAGGACACTTATTTCAAGTGTTAAATTATTTATTCAGAGAGAACATCTTCAAAATTGTAACATTGAGGTTTTTTCTGCCTTTATGTTTTTTAAACACCTTGACAGTATTAACACCAAAGAATAACACTATACATCTATTCTAGAATAATAAGAACTATGCATGCATTTCTACACCGGACCACACAAGCCAGTGAAACTGGCTAAATAAAATGAAATATATTAAAAATGTAGGCAAAGAAGTGTGTATGTATACTTACCTATACATAGCAGCTGTTGTCCACTTGAAAATGTGTCACAAAAGGCCTGATTCCTTCCAGAAGAAAGTCTTGTTACCAGTAATTTGCTTGAATTAGCAACATGAACATCAATGATGATTCATTAATGATAATTATATTTTTAAAATGTATGCTATGCTTAGATCCAAAGAGTGATTTAATGACATAAACCTCTGTATTAATGCTGTAATTACTTTTTTCTCTATGTGCTGATAAGCAGCTATTTATCACAGGATGTTCACAACTGTATGTCAGCCTCTCATGCCATAAAACAAGTCATGGAAATACCAACATTTAAAAGAACTTTAAAGAGAGAATTATTAAAATTCATCCATAAATTTCATGGCTTTTCTGAGCTGAAGACCTACCCTCTTACATTAACATAGTTTCCTCTGATCTGCACTGCTTTTAACTGGAAGTATCTCCAGATTATTATTCAAAAGAGATATTTGCAAGGAGTATAGAATGGGGAACTCAATTAGAAAACAGCTGCTGTTTAGCATTTGCCATAAAACTTCAAGATTCCTAGTAGGTGTTCTTTAGAAAAAGTCAATTAGTAATTCAAAGCAGAACTGAGCTCATCACAATTTCTGTCCTCAGTAGCACCAGGGGAGTTCTCCTTTGATTAGAATACATTCAGTGGGGGCTTCTTTTGTATACTTCATAATGGAGTTTACACTATAAAGGCATTTAAAGAAAAAAACCAAACAAAACACTACAAAACTCAGAATGCCAACAGACAGCTCCATGTCTCTCATCTCTATTTGAAAGGACATGGATCAAGTCTGTTGTCAAATTAGTTAGTGACGAGGGAGGATAATCTCTAGCAGGGAAGTTCTTAAGTAGATCAAGGATGAAAAATATGTCTAAACACAGGGCTCACCTATGTAATTAATTGTGTTCACACAGAAGTGCTAAACCACTAGCACTGTTCCTCCAGCCTAGGATACTGATCTCCAGGAAACATCCTACATGACAATTGACCAGAGATTACTACTTAATATCTCGGCTGGGCATCCAGGGGAGCAGAAAAGCACACTGAATATATACTGAATATATCTGTAGTCACTGCAAAGAGCAGCCCCGCCTTGGTTCCACCAGTGCTGAATTTAATCGCATTGCAAGTGCTTAGATCAGGTGCAAAAGGGCTGCCACTTGTTTTCAGATGAGAAGTATTTGAAGGCATTTGTCATGCCCCATGTACTGCTCCTGCTTTGCCAGGAGACATCTAAAACTTTCTGATTACACACTTTTGCTTGAGCAGCAGAGTATGGCAATACAACAGCAAATCTGACCCACATAGGCTCTGTATTAATAAATAAGGAAGTCAGATTTGTAGGCAAAATATACTAGGCACACCACATTCCACATTAGAGGATGCTAGAAAACAATACTGATTACAAATATTAATAAATCTACCATATTATGCTAATCAATTAAAAGAGCTGCTTCAGTACATTTCACAGACTATTTCACATACACTGACACAAGTACAGAGATATTGTTCTAATTTCTGTCTGCTTTAAATGTTTTTGTTTGTTTAGTCGTGTACCAAGGTGTGATGTATCTAACATGCACTAAAGCAATGACAGCATGTTCAGAATATTTGTAACATCACACAGCACATGCCACACCAGCTTTTAAGATACTTGAATTCACAACAGTTGGCCTCACCAAACTATTCTTGACTGCAAGCTGTAATCTAAACCTTTGCATGGTTTCCTGTTACATCTTTACACTCAAGCAGATGAGCAGTGATAGAGAATAGGACTGACAAGTGCTCTGCAAAGTTCAGAGGGTGCTCTACACTTAAGGACATGAGTTGTCAAGGAGACTCACCACCACTCTGGCTTTCTTTCCTGGGTGCCAGACACAGCAAGAATGGCTCTGCTAGGGCTTGCACAGAAGAGAGGGTCATGCTTAACACTGTGGGCAGAGACCAGGCTACTCCACAAACACTTTACACCCCCTCATTGTTCTTCTGCTGTGTCAATTATAAAGCATTTGTATCTCCTGGAAGGGATGAAGAGGAGTCATAACTAAACTAGGTCCTTCCATCTTGGCAAAGACAATAGAGTTTTGCTTTCTGTGCCCGATCATCTTCCTCGAGACACACAGTGCCCCCTGAGCTTATTTCAATGTTTTTGCATTTCCTGTTCAACACATATGTGAGGCTGCAGGAGAAGATTGTGAAATGGCTTGGTGTGCAATTAAATGACAGCTTCAATGCAATACAGAGAGCATTTCTTTCCCAAAAGTTGCGTTACAGAGAATCTGACATGAATTTTTATTTGAGTGTTGGTTTTTTTTTTTTTAATAGAGATTATGCTGAATCAATGCTTGCTGTTGAATGTTTGGAGTGTGCTAGCAGAACTACTTCACTTGCAAATAAATCAATTACTTACCACATTTAAAAGTTGTATAGAATCAGGAATCCCCTATGGATTTATCATTTATTAGGTAATCAAGACACACATGCAAGTAGGAATATAACTGAAAAATAGACAGATAAATAGTAACATTGTTCTTTTATCTATTTACTCAGCACTTAATATCTGTGCCTGTGATTTAATTTGCAAGGATGTAATGGGGCATATATGACCTGTAGCTCTTCAGAAGATTGTCTAATATGAATTGATAATGTAAGGAGTTAATAATATCTGTATGTAGAACTGTTAAGTCACACTGAGCCTTCCTTCATTTGTAGCCTGAAGCACCAACCTATGTGAAAAGTTTTATATGTTTCATTAGCAGTAATCAGGCATCAATACAGTCTCAGTCTAATTTAGGGGAAGAGACAGCTCTCCAGCTTGTCAACTACTGCTGGAGGCAGAAGAACATGATTCTCTAATATTCCGCAATTTATCTTTATTTTTTTTGCATCAGAATTTTCTGTTAGTTTTCCATAAGCTTTGCTGAACAAAATTGAACAAATCAAGTGTTATCAGCTGAATAAAGCAACAGTCTGATACTCTGAGAAACTGGCTATGAAGAACTAGCAAGGTACCTTTATAAAATAATGCCATAAAAAGCACTTTATATATTGCTGCATAACAACATAACACTTGGAAAGTGTCTCTACAGCACAATGTTGTTTTCTGAGACATTACTTGAAGATTAAAAAGAACCATGTTAACATCAGAAATACATGAATGTGGATTTTAGGAAAACAAGCTTGCCCTATTTTTTTTAACTTCTCAGTTTTAAGTTGATTTCTAATATCTCCTCTATGTTTTCCTCAGTCAAGATATACTTTTGCTTGTGAAGGAAATCAAAAGACAAATTATAAGTATGATCAGAAAGGACTATGTTTTCAGCTGCTTAAGTATCCTCTGCTCTTTTTATATGCATTGTTTCATTTCCACCATTGGAGAATGAGGACACAGTAGCAGGAAGCCTAGCTTTTAATGAAAAGCATCCACATTATGAAGAAAACTCACCAGCACATCACCCTGATGAGGTGTAATTTCTTCCTTTGTCATAGATACTGAACCTTTTTAAGATGTAAAAGCTGAAACTGGTAGAACAAGATGAAAACTTAAAATGCATCTTCAGGTAGAAATAGCTACCACAGAAGCAACCTGGTGAGATCTGCAACCATAAAAAAAAAAAAACCAGCATGATGTGGAATTAAACCCTTGGAGTATAACTTGCTACAGATGTATCTACAGTCACATAGTATATTCAAACAGTACTAGCTACATTATTCCAAAAAGTATGTTTTCTTTCTTAACAAATGGAAGAGTTTTTTATTGTGAAACTTACATTCAGAAACCCCGTAACAATTTACCAGCTGAAAAATATTTTAGTGAACTACAGCTGGAGGCTACAGCAATTGCAGATTTCTTACAAAACAAAATGTGAAACAGGAGATTTAAAGGGAAATACAAAGCAAGCTTTTAATAATTTAGAAGCTTTACATACTCTGTCCAGAAAATACAACACTGCAGCTTAAGTTTTTGTACCAGTCAACAATTCCAGACGTTTTGTAATTTCTTCTTAACCTCACTGAGAAACCTTTAAGACGTACTAGAAATGATTACAAACAATGGCTTCATTTAACTCACCATTTCAAAAATTTTTTTGCAGTAGTGCCACATGTGAAATTTCCACTGATTAAGAAAGCTTTATGGAGGCATAACCAGAGAAAAATGGAACTGTGTAAACTCTATCCATAAATACTGCCAGGACTGACAATTGTTTCAAGACTGATGGCTAAGTAAAATACAACTTTTCACAGACTACTACATTCTAGTCAAGGTTTAATGACTATTGCTCAACACCCTTTCACACATACAATTGTCATTTTTGAATTTCCATTCTTAAAATCCTTTCTTCATTCTGAATTTTTTTTTTTTTTTTTTTTTTTTTTGGGGAGGGAAGGGGCAGGGAGGAGGGGGTAGGGAAGTGGGGGGAATTTGTAACAGTTTTCTTTGCAATGAAGGATGATTCTTAGTAACCTTTCCCCCATCTGACTAGAAATAAAGAAGAAAATCAGAAAGAACCTTGACTATTCCGCATTGTAATTCTTTCAAGTGGTTAATAACAGGGGTTATTTATTGTTTAAAATCAATCACACAAAATAAAATCTTCCAAGAAACAGGCCAGCAGTACCAAAACGTCTCCGGTTTGGAAAACATATTGTTGTATACTATAATTTCTAATATGAAGTATCTGGGTTGTGAATAATCAATGCAGACAAAGTATTTCTAGTAAATATCTCTAGCAAATTGGGTAATTCTACTTTAAAATATTATTTGGTTCACATCATTTTGTGCCATCTTTCTGATGCAACTCACAGACGCTTACATTTTATTATGTCATTTTCAGATTTTGCTGCTGTATATTGACATGCAATTTGATATTAAGTACTGTAAAATAGTAGGCTGTTAAGTAAATGACATCAATATCAAACAAGAAAGACATTACAAAACACATTTATTGCCTCATCATGTGCCATGATATGCCAGAGATGTAAACTCAGCATTGATGGTTCTCCTGCTTCCTTTTGGATATGCTAACTTTTATTAACGCAAGTTTTTGCAGTAGCTAAATGTTAATTACTTCTCAACCACCTGTGAAACTGCTTTTCTTAATGTATCACATTAGAATTACGTTAAAGCAGATGTACTCCTGCTAAGTTAAAAAGCCCACGTTGAAGGCATGGGTTTTTCAGCAAGATCTATAGCCCTTTCTTCCAAAAAAAAAAAAAAAAGCCTCTCAGAAATAAGATTACATCGTGCTTTACCTGAGTACCAAATGAAGAAAGAGGCTTAGGCCCTTTTTTTCAGTCTCTCTTGGCCCAACATAACTGAATCCTCTGAAATGAGAAAACCTTCTGATAGTACTGCTGTTCAACCTGCTGCACAAGCTCAAAAAGTTTTGAATCCAGGTCTGTGACCATTAACTGCCTCAGCACCTTCCCCTGAAAGATTATTATAGACAGACGGTCTTAATTAAGGAACATAGATGAGTGAATGAGCACCTATCCCAAATGCACATGGAACTACACTAGCACGTCATGTCATGCAGAGTGGGAATCCTTGGCTTCTGCAACCTCCTGTCTCGGGCATAATACATTCAGGAACGCGCACCAGACTGTGTGGCTGTGGATCATCTGTTGTATGGCTAGCACAAAAAAGGATCAACCAGCTGGCAAGCTGATTTAAAAACACCTGGATGTTATGTATAATGATCAGTTCTTTGAAGAGCTTGAATTTCTATGAAAAATGTATGAAAAACAAACTAAGATGTTTTCTTATGCAAAGAAACTTCTTGCCGAGTTCAAATGTGATCTTTGAATTAGCTAGAGGTGGCTATAACCTCAGTTTGTTCTGTGACCTCTTTCTTTAGTTTCCATAGCTCTGAAAGTGGAATAATGCAATTTTCCCATAATTTGGTTATTTAGGGCCATCTGTGTCCAGGTAAGAAGGTGAGTAGTAATCAAAACTTGGTTTTACTACATCTTAGAAACAGAAATTATTGGGAGAGGGTTGCAAACATGCACAGTTTTTAAAGAATGATGGTCTCATCAGCAAGAAGGCTGAAAAGTTTTACTGTTCATATTAGATAAGTGATTAGTCATTATTATCGTGAACTTACATGGCAACAAGGAGAGCAATGACTTTCTGCAACAGAACACATGACAAGGTTCTGTAACAGTCCTAGATGTAAACAGAAGAATAAAAATGCATATTTTCAGAAAGGTCAATCCTTTACAATAGCTGTTTGTATTTTTATATAAGAATTCCGCATCTAACTTTCTTGGCCTGTCATGCCCATACTTTAGAATGAAAGAGTGATGTGTTCATTGCTGGGATAGTTTCTGAGCCTTAACTTTTTTCTTTTTTTAAAGTTCAGAAAAAAGAGAAAGGAAAACTGTTAATATACAAGGCATGACAAGTACAATATAAGTACCTAACAAGTGCATCCCCAGGTGTGAGCTATTCATGTCTGAAGGCAACATAACTATTTTGGTCCTTTCTTGGAAGCTGCATCTCACAAGTGCATTCAGAATACAAAGACCGAGTAGTCAAAAGGATAAAAAGCACTTCTGCCGTTGTCTGTTTAGAGGCAACAAACACTACAAAAGCCAAATTTAGAAGCCAAGTACTTATCTAAAACAATTAATTATGCCATCAACAAAGCAGCCCTTGAAGAGACAGAAGAGATTTGTGTCCAGATGTTGAAGGAAAACACGTGAATGTAGCACTGTATTTTTCTTTCCAAGAGCTGAATATGCAATGTTTTGCTGGAGTTCATTTAAAGAATAAATAAATACAAGTTTTGTCACACTTGAGCAAGTAAAGTTGTAAAACTGAAATGGGAAAATAAGGCCTGAAAGAAGGAGCAGATTATCGGAGAGCTGAAATTTCTGTTCTGCTTGCCTTTCCCACATCTATTGTTTCCTTCTTATTCCCCAGCTCGGATACGGTGAAATGTGGCTCAGATGAGCAGGCAAGAATTGCTTAGACATAGATTAAAATGGCAAACTGCCACATTTTTCAGCACAGAGGTACAGCACTGTAATCATATAAGCCATAAATTGAATCCAAGGAAGGTTTACAGGATAAGACAGCTAAGGAGAGAGGGTGAAACCAAAATGTTTTTGTCCACTCAGCTTATGTGTGTTGCCAAGAGCTAGGAGTTGTCTCCCCTAGGACCAAAGGTCTGGCCTTCACACAAAGCTCCCCCATCCAGTTGAAACCCTGTTTCAATAAACCTCCTGGCACAGTGGTGATAGTCTTGCTGTCCTTTATTTTGCTTCTGCTAACTACCTCCACACTGGACCTCACCCTCTCTTCCGGTGAGCAGCAATAGATATGACACAGAATCCTTTTTACCCTGATGCTATTAAAAGAGCAAACAGAGCTAGCCCTGGCCAATCTAGCCTTATACCACAGAGGATCATTCTTCTTTAAATTGCTATCTTCTAGGCCTATTTATATGAGGACTAATAAAAGAATCCCTAATGAATCTCCAAGAAACAAACAGAGCTAACTCCTCTTCTCTGATCTAACAGGAAGAGGGCAGCAATAAGTCTCAATAAATCAATAGCTCTGAGGTCAAAACTCATTAGTTTTAGGGATAACTCAAATACCAATATAGCTTTAAGCTCCACTGCTTACCCATGGCTGCAATAGAAGGGAGAAATTGTCATACTTGAAAAAAGGTAATGTAGACCTTCATAGCATGTCGCTGCTGTGCATAGAGCACCACTAGAAAAGGTGTACACAATAGGTGTACATGGGGCTATAATTTCTGAGAAAGACCAGGTTGCTGAAACTGATGCTGTTTTCTAGAAGACCTAGCTTTTTAAATGTTTAGTCTGTGATACTCTTTGAGTAAGGTGAGTGAGCTAACCTAGAAAGTATGTATTGATAGAGAAATCAATGTTAAAGATTACTAGTCACTTTTTAGACACTGTTGAGGATGGAAAATTGCTTACAGGTGTTTGCAAGAAATAAGGGGGTTTTTTCCACACTAAATGTCATCTCCTGATCAAAGTGCCTGATGCTTCATGGAAAACATTCTAGTGGAATAATTCTGTCCATTTTCATTTTACTATTTACTCTATTTATAGCAGAAGTAACATTTAGATGAAAACAGGATCTTTGTGTCATGACAATTACTCTGCTTCAACTGCTTATTCCCTACTTGAGGATGTAGTTATTTCTATACAAATGAAATGCATTTTCACCCAGGAACTGGTCCAAAGATCAACAAGGTCAGTAATACACTTCCCCTTCATTCTATTGGACACCAGGTGATGTTAAGAATTCCAACACTTCACAGAAAACAAATGTCTTAAATAGTTTTTTTTTTATGCATTTTAACCACTAATAAATTTAGGAATGAGAAAGAAAGGAAAATCCTTCTTAAATTGTACGTAAGAGGAATTATCTTTAAAGTATTTTATTCTAGAAACCTGGCCTGTTCTTGCAAATTAGTGAAGTTTCCAATAAAGGATTGTGGTGCAAGCCCTACAAACTTTAATTCTGATTCAGAACTGGAGGACTTTTTTTTTTAAGTATTATTATTTTTTTGTTACTAAGGAGAATACAGAAGGATAAGAAGAGAAAGAGAAATAAGACACTGTAACTGTTGTCCTGCAGCCCTTCTCTGGTCTGCTTGCTGCCTCTGCCAGTAAGGCCCTTCAGATGGGTTGGGTTTGTGGTTCTCAAATACCTCTTTTTTTTCTTTCTTCCATACAGCTGCTTAGCTGCCTCTTTTTCCATGTTGTACTTCCTTTCTCCGCTAAACTTCACAATGTTTTGATCTTCTTCACAACATAATGCATCTTCTTGTAGGAACAATTGTAAAGAGATAGATCTAAAAAGCAGAGATGTACGTTAAATGGTGGAGTTGGCCTTGAAAAGCAAAGTTGTGGCAAAATCTCTGGATGCAGATAAAGTAGAAGACCAATAAAAAAAAAATTTAAAAAGAATCTTTGTTCTATATCTTCTGATAGAATATTTTGTCGTCTTCTTGTTTCCAGAGTTCCAGGAAGACATGGAAATAGATGAAAGAATTTAAAAGAGATGAATAAATGACCTGCAAGTTGCTAAACAAGATTTAAGGCTCACCTTACTAAGAACTTACTTTAAGACAAATTCAGAGATGACATGATGATGCACCATAAAAACTCAAGCATCAAAATGAAGCCTTATAAGTGGGACAACAGGCAACTAGGAACAGGTTCATTGTTAGACAGATTCAGTTGCAAAATACATGTAATTTCCTTTTAGGCAGACTGATCAAAGGAATGAAATAACAGTGACTTATGGTTGATGGGCATCAAGGAGAAATTCACTGTCTTACTAAAATACATCTGTGATCCTTCTTTGGGTGTAAATTCTTTGCCCTGCAGTGGGTGAAAGAAGGGCAGGGAAGGATCTGTAATCATTCTCTCATACTCAGAATTCATAAACTGAAGTCTTTCCATTCCTCCTCCATCACAGATCCTTTCAAGAGAAGAATTGCTTGGATAGCCTTTGTTATAATAGTAAATGGTACTTTCTAGTTAAAACCATAAAACTCCAACTGCAGGCCTCAAGTCTTCTGCTAGTCAACCTTTTCCTTTGGAAATTTATTTTTGCCCTCATTGACTCTGACTACTTCTACTGTAATATAATCAGCAATATACTATGGTTACAGATAGTGCACTAAGAAATGGATTGTCTACAGAAATCCCCGGACAGGTATGCACAGCTCAGATACACAGTATTATACTGTTCACAAGGCTTTTGGTTGGGAAGAAAATCTTCACCAACTGAAAGTAAGGGAGATTTGCGGCATTTTATTTGCATGCAGAGGGAGGAAAAATTGGATATATATTGTTCAAGTGATCTTCTGACATTGTAGGGATCTCAGGCAATGAGATCTTTATTGATGGCACACATTTTAGACCTAGTTTGAACACTGAATTTTGTAGCCTATAGTCCTCAGTGTGAGTGTGACACAGCATGCAACATAGAAAAATTGGGTTAAAAGATAAAATATAATTTCATGGTTGTGATTCCTATGAAATTTCTCTTCATTTGAGCTTCCCTCTTTTTTCCCCAGTCCTTTGCTTCTTCCTCATTTAGAATCTAAAAATTGCAACATCTAATACCTATGTGCCAGCCCCCATGGTGAAAATAACTGTGCCACTAAGTCTTTAAATCAAACACAGAATCCAAATAGAAATAAGCACACATTTTTTTCCCATACTTTTACAGGATATTAGTTTTCAGAGACAACTACCCAGCACTGTAGCTTAGAAACTGCCAATTTTAACAAACCTGAGCCCCAAGACTCTAACTCCTCTTTACTCCGAGTAGCAAAACTGTGTTAATGCATTTCACAGTCTGCAAATTATGGAAATGAACTATGAGACTGATAATGAAAATGAGTACAGCTTTCCCTTTAAGGAGATCTTAATATCATCTTAACAAATTGTAACTGTTTTGCAACTGCCTTGTTTCCCTCTAGTATGAATCACATTACAATGCAGGTGTAAATGCAGTAGTATCACCCTCTTATATGAATGTTGGAGGGAGTTTTTACAGAATATTTTTGAAGCAAAGCAGGCCGACTTGCAGCATTTTTTGCAAGTGTTGTTTTGTAGGAGCTGAAAAGAAACCCACCAGTATCAATTTCCCTGACAACAAATAACACTCAAAACCAACATAGTTCTGCTGAGTATTGAATATGCCTGTTCTGTACATTAATAAAGGATAGCTTTCATTTATTTACTGAATGATTAGCCAAAGAAATTAATCCATTCTAGATTCTCCATCCTTTTAATGCAAAAGCAGCATTTCTGGTTTTGGGGATCTTCCATCTCTGAACGGTTCAAGACCACAACAATAATACAAGCCCCTACTACGTGATATTATGAGGTACCATATATAGTAGGAATTTAATTTTTTTGACACAGAAATCAGAAGATATCCATACCAACCCTGTTCATATTCTTTAAGTAAAAGAAGTCCCCAAAAAGGCAAATATTGCATCTGCTGTTGTTAACCATATGATTCCCTTGTCTCTTTTCGTTATTTTGCTGAAGATGAAAAACTACTTTGAATGGCAAGATGAATGTGGTGATACAGTGCTTGTGGATGCACATATTCAAGAAATTGAAGCTGACATTTTATTCTGCACTATGTTAACCATAAAACACTATTGTTTGTTCTCACTCCAGTCCAATGTCAGAGAGCGATGCCTTATGCTGCTGGGTAACAACCTTGAACATTTATGCAGAGCTAGGGAAAAAGTGATGGTGTTTGGGAACTGATGTGACAGCATAAAATTAAGAAGCATTCTGGGAAAGGAGCAGGTAGCTGAAGTGACATCACTGATGCAGTCAGCTCATGCATACCAGTGTCTCAATCTAAAGTCAGTCATTTCAGTACTAGCATATCTGAAGCTCTTCAGAGACACACAATGAGGCAACATAAGCAAGCGATACCTCAGCCAAAACCCAGAACACAAAAATATAATCCACAGTCAATGTATAACTTGATAATTACCTAATACTGTTCACCTCATTAGTGCCCCCTTTCTTGTATTATGAGGAACAGCAACCAGATGTTCTTTTTTCACTTTTTTCTAGGGGAGTCATAATTTTATAGACTTATAATATCCTTAATTTTTTTTTTTTCTCCAGACTGACAAGTCTTGTGCAGTTTGTCCTCTACATCAAAATATATATACCCCAAATATCAATAATCCACTACTTGGCAATAGTACTAGATGTAGGAAATCTGGATTTGAGGTTTTAACTTTATAAGACAAAGACAGTGGTGAAATGACATGACTTTTATTCCTTAAGTGAATGTATAATCAACAGGTTTCTGAATAAAATCCTTGTTCAGTACAAGTCTGATCCAGTCCAAACCAGGTCTCAAACAAGTCTGAATATTAACTGTCACTTCAGCATGAGCTATGGCATTTCAGTGACTTTTTGGTTTACACTGCCTATTGTCAGCAGAAGTCATCAGCAGATGATGGGACAACTGGAAATTTCAATACAGGCTAAGTCTGGCTGTTATGATGTGCACTGTCCCTCATTAGTAGGTCACTCATTGACTGAACAGAATTAAAATTGCACATCTAAAGGTGGAAATATAACCCAGGATTAATAGTTAGCAACTTATTTTTAAAATAGTTTTAATGTTAAGCAGGTATATATCTACCTGTCTGGTTTAGTTACATTGTGTAACTAAAATTTCCTGAAATTACAGTTGTTCTATATAGATTTTCTTTTCATTTACATTTCCTTTTACTCATCATCTCAGGCTGCTTCTTAGCATGGGAAGGAAGGCTATTATTTTCTTTTTTTCTTCTAGAGAGACCCTTCATCATTTAGGATGGACCTTCCATCTCTATCCTTTCTCCAGGGAAGGTCTTCCACTCCAAGGATGTGCAGTTAATGGATTAGGGTAATTATTTGCTTTTTAATTTTGGACAGAACTAGACTAATGACAAATATTTCTTCATCCAGTTCCAGTAGCTTCACTGAAGTGTCTGAAGGTTAATTTGCCTTGCTTGCTATGGTAATCAAATTAGCTGATTGCAGTGTAGCATGTGAACATTTTATATTGTCTCTGAGAATAAAAATGCCACATTAATCCAATCTTTTATGCCAAGAAGAGTTAGGAGACTATGACTGACCTCATTTTCAGGACTTAAGGCAGTAGGGACCAGTGTCATCACCAGGGCTCCTGGTTTTGTCTATGCATCCTAATTGCAACCTTGATGCTACAGGTAGGCATGCAAGAAACAGTTGCAGAAAAGATCTGTGATCAGAACATCCCCAAAAGTGGTCTAACCTCTTCCTCCTGTGCCTCCCTTCACAACAATCATCATACTGAGAATACAATATGAAATCCACAAGGTAGATATAATTGATCTGTAAATACTCTGACATAGCTCAAGCTGTCTCTCTGCCTTTTTCAAAAAGTGTCTCAATGCTATACACAAAGCATCCTGATACAGTTCTGTTTGTACTCATTCCAGATGCTCTGCCATCAGATTGGCATAATGATACTGCATTCAGCACGTACTTCACACTTGTAAAACCACATCTGGGTAAACTAAAGCAGAGACACTGCTTAGAAGTGGCTATATTGTGAAACTGTAAGCAGACAAGTACTGTTTGAAAAAAAAAAGAAAAACAAACCAAAAAACCCCAACAAGACAGTATTATCATTAATTTATCTTTACTTATCATTAATTAATAAAAGTCTCAGTTCTGGTCTCACAAGTTCAAGAGAGACAGGGAACTACTGGAGAGGATCCCATGGAGAGCTACAAAGATGAAGGGACTGGAACAACTCTGTTACAAGGAAAGGCTAAGAGACCTAGGCCTGTTTAGCCTGGAGAAAAGATGACAGAGGGGATCAATGTTTATAAATATCTAAAAGGGGGCATGTCAAGGTGACAGAGCCAGCCTCTTTTCAGTTTTGACTAGTGATAGGACAAGGGGAAATGGGCAAAAGCTAGAACACAGGAAGTTCCACCTTCAGAAGGAATAATGTCTTTGAGAGTGACAGAGCCCTATAATAGGCTGCCTAGAGAGGTTGTGGAGTTGCCTTCTCCAGAAACTTTCAAAACTTGCCTGGATGGATTTCTACGCAACCTGCTCAAGCAAGGGGGTTGGACTGGATGATCTCCAGAGGTCCCTTCCAACCCTTACCATTCTGTGATTCTTCAACATTCACCAGACACTCCTCCCTCTCCAATAGAGACAAAGCCCGAGGGACAGACGTAAATGAAAGAAAAGTGGCATATGGTGTTTAGGGCCCAAAGAACAAGACTTAGAGAAGCCACTGAGGGAACTCGGACTAAGCCTGGAAAAAATTAGGCTTACTACCCGAAAGGAGGTTGTAGCGAGGTGGACATCAGTCTCTTCTCCAACTAACAAGTAATAGGACAAGAAGAAAAGGTCTCAAGTTGCATCAGGAACATTTAGGTTAGGTATTGGGTAACAAATTCTTCACTAAAAGGTTTGTTAAGCATTAGAACAGGATGCCCAGGGAAGTGGAGGAGTCACCGTCCCTGACAGTATTTAAAAGACATGTAGATGAGGCATGTAGGGACCTGGTTTAGTGGTGCACTTGAGAGTGTTTAGTTTAGGGTTAGACTCAGTGATGTTAAAGGCCTTTTCCAACCTGAATTATTCTATGATTCTATATATATTCCTTGACGAACTTGAAGAACAGTTAGGTGTAGTAACCACAAATACATGCTTCTCCCTAAGCTGCAGCATTACAGCAAATGCATGCTGGTGCTGAATGGGCACACGGACAGTTAAGCTCCAAAACTCCACTTCTACTTCACAGAAAAGAATGTTAGGAAAGCTTAGGAGAAAAGAATGTTAGGAAAGCTTAGGCTGGATCCCTGGAGATCACAAACTGAGCAACTCAGCAGTTAATCTGTTTGCCCAGGATACTACTAGGTCAAGTATTGGAAATAGTCTAAAATAGATATTCCACAATCTCTTGGGCAACCTCTTTCAGGCCTTCACCCTCCAATGCTTCTCAGAACTTCTGTGAGGTGATGTTCATTGCTATGTGAAAAACAGTTGGACACTTCATCTGAGCCTACGACTCTTATCTCAGTCACAGTATGGCCACAACACTATATATTATACATAAAGTAATTACCATAATGCCATAAACAGGAAGTTCTGAAAAATCCTTTTTTGTCACAGCCTTTAAACTCTGCATGGTATTTTAAAGATCAAATTTCTTAGGGAAGAGAATACTTATTCTCTGCCATCCCTTTCTGATATCTTGACTAGAGCCCTGTACACTCAGTAGTAGAATGATTCTTTAGGCTTCAGATATATAATTGCTCTCCTGAAAGTTTTCTGAAATATATTATAAAATCTGTTTGCAGAAGCTTGTATTAACCATAGAGGCTTTTGAGACTCCCTTCAATAAATCAATATTCTGAAGAAAATCACTATTATGAATAAAATAATAATGGATGCTTATCCCTAGATGCAAGAGTGGCTGCCTAAATGCTGTCCTTTGTGCATGGCAGCTTTTAATTACAGAAAACAGATCACTGAATTGCTTGGCATTATTTAGACAGAGTGCTGCTTTCTGTGCCAAAGGCACTAGGATTGGTCCTTATGAGCTTGCTTACTTTTTCACTTTTTTTTCAAATTGGATAACATAATTCCTTCTGGCATTTCACTTTTCATTAACCATTTGTGAACATTTGCATATCCTGTTCTTTTCCAGTATAATAGCAAATTGCTGTAACAACAAGGCTAGAAACAGTTGGGAATAAAAGTGTCCTTTGCTGTCAGAACCTAATATTTGTTTATTATTTGTAATATACCAAGACTGAATACCCTTAATACAGGTTTGCAAATGCGTTATGTTGACATTACAGGCCCCATATTCAGAAAATTATGGGTTTCCCAAAGGACACATCTAATAATATGCTTAATATGTAGTAAGTCTAAAACATATTAAAGCAAAAACTAAAATTTAAAGCCAAAATTAGCAGATTTTGTTTGGGTTTTTTAAAGCTCAATTCAATATACATCGTAATTCCAAAACTGTTAAAGTAAATATTTTTGTTCTATGAGAAATTACCATGTTATTTCTTTGTCTCCTACTATTGCGACACTATAATTGTCTCATTATTACTTGCATATTCTCTGAGCCCTAATCATGGAGAACAATCCTACAGAGTTGATCTTCATAGTAATATTAAGTATATTTTCAGAAATGCATTCTTTGCTACCTTTGATTCACAGAGGTGACATATCAATCAAATCCCATCACAATGCTTCATGAGAAATCCCCTCCATATTCATTGTTTTTGAAGCTCTCCTTATTATGTCCTTAAGACACATAATGAGAATACAGATTTGGACTGCAGAGTCTGAGCTTCTTATCAGTTCAGGGACTTTTTTACCTGTTAACCAAGAGCAATTACAACTCTTTCCCTCTGTATCTATTTTCACATGATGATTTAGTCCCACAGTTGCCCTTACTCCAGTCTACCAGTTAAGAGATATGACAACAAATTATGTAAACATTCAATTAACCTTATCCTCTTAATCTTGGTATTAAGGACAAACCAGCTTGCAGACCAGATCAATGTTTGAAGTTCAACTCCCATTATTATGAAGATAAACAAGTTCACAGGAGTTTCCTCACATTTCAGTGAATGATCATCATGATTTCACAAAATGATGTACGTAGCTTCTAAGATTTCTGCCCCACTCCCCCCCACCCCCCCCCCTTTTTGTCAGGTGGACACCCTTTTAATATTCCTCTTCCACTTTCAATTTTACTGGGAGCACTGAAATCTAAAAACCAAAAGAGCAGAGCTGAACACTATTACACATCAAAAAGCAAAGAACATAAAATAGAAAACAAAACAGAAAATAAAGGAAAACAGGATAGGATATGATAACAATACTCTGGACTCAGTATCTTTGGTACCTGAGTTCTACCCAGTACAGTCTACCCTTCACAACTTCGTAGAGAATTGAGAACCATTGAATTCTGTAGATTTTCTGAAACATGTATTTAGAGATTCAGTATGTTGCTTTAGAGACAACTTTGCCCAACTACTTGAAAGTTTTCACAATGTCCAATAATCTTTAGAAGTTCTGATTTATTTTTGTGGTGGAGAAAGCCAATGATTTCATGTTGCACAATTGTACAGAAAACATTCAAGTACTGGTTCAATAGATGAGAGAAAGGCTTTGTTATTTCTGTTGTTGTTTACAGTATCACTAATCCTTACAACAAGTTTCAGAAACTGTCTAATGTAAAGGGGGGCGGGGGGAGGGAACTGGAAGAGAGGACAAAATTAAGACAGACAGACAAAAGGAAGAACTGAAAATAGTGCAAAGGAGGCCATAATGCAAAGGCATGTACTATCCAGATGAGCAATGTTGCTGTCAGTGGCAGAGAAGGAAGGCAAGCACTGAAGAGCAGAGGGAAGAAGAATCCAATTAGCATGCTAGTTTTGACAAAACACTCCAGCATCCTAAAGAATATGTTTCTCCCCAAGTCACAGCTGAAGAAGAAAATGAGAAGGGAAATAAATTACACTTCAGTAAAAGAAGGAAAGAGGAACAGGAAACACAAGATAAAACAAAACTGCAATTACATGTGCTGCACTCTACTTTAAATCTTTTTAAAATAATCAATAGTTATTTCAATAGCCTCCGTAACTACTAATCACATAACTAAAAGAACTCTAGTAACGATACTGATAGTAATTACAGTACCATTATGGATGGACATAATGGAGGGAATGTCTTTACTGAGGCTATTGTAATGCAAAATAACACCTGCCATTTCTGTTTAGCAGAATCAATTCCACTGGAGATTATTTGTTTCTCTGAGCAGAATATTAGTCATAGTAATTTTACAGACACTAAATATTAAAGCATATTGTTTAAAAAACCCACCAGTTTCTGCAAAATTATTGAAGATATAGTCCATAAAGGATAAATAGCACTATCCCTTTGACACCATATTACTAGATTGAGTTGTTCTATCCTGGACCATTTGAATGTTTTGATTTAACTAGATTGTAACTTTTTATGCAAAGAATGTTTTATTTTTCTCCAAACTTAGAAGTAATATTACTGTGACTTTTAAAAATGATCCCAAACAGTTATTTGGATAAGTAATTGCTGTTTTGAAATACATGCAAACCCCAGAGCTGCATAGTAGAAGAATAACTCAGTTATTTGCTTTTGGAATATGGCAGGAAAGCCACATCACTTTTTTCTGGTTTTTTTACTGTTACCTCTGCTGACGATGTGGCCAGTGTAAATACTTTTGATCAACTGTTACTCATTTTTTTTCTTCCATCTGAAATAGTTAGAAAATCTATTATTGATTCATGAAGCATGAGAATTTCAGTTATAAGAATCAAGGTGACTCAAAGTACGTGATCAAGCTTCATGGTCAAATTTTAATCTATAGAGAATACAATGAAGGTAGGAAGATGAAAGAAAGGAAGAGCCCTTCAAGCAAATTTAATTCAGATAGGATATTTGTACCAAAAAAAAAGGACTTCAGAAAATTTATTTGGGTGAAATTTTATCTATCTGATGATAAACACAATGGTACTGATGTATACTGGAGCAGAAAAACTACACCAGAAACAAAGACTCGCCTGCAATCAAACTACACATTATGCTAACAAAGCATGTTAGCCATACATTACTCCTGACACTAGTCTGCCAGTCTCAGAGGCAGGGTTTACCTGTGGCAGGAATAGGTAATGCAAATATCCTGTCAAAAAAAAAAAAAAAAAACAAACCCAAAAAAATCCCCAAGACCAAAGATCTACTCATGCTCTGGCACTTCTGTTCAGATATACAGTAAAGAAAGGAACCTGCAAAGAGCCAAGTTGTGAGTTTCTCCTTCTGCGAAAAAAGATTATGTGGAAATCTGCATGTATAAAAAAAATGTTCTAATTTTATCACATTACTTTCAACAAAGGTCTTTGGAAAACATTAAAAAAATTATTACTTTTATTAAAATCAGCAAAGACTAGTACAAGATTTTAAATGTATGATGAGCAATCTAAGTCAGCAGAAATCCACTTTTCCCTGGAATAAATGTGACCTATGTGTAAAGGTGCTGACTGATACTTCTGTCTATCCCAGCTGAATACATGGTTTATTTTGGAAAATTTGTGCAAACTTGCAAGTTCTTGGAAGGAAAAGAAAGAAGAGACACAATATCTGGAAATATACAAAGTAAAACTGAATTGCTATCACCAAAGAGCTAACCCATCTAGGATGTTCTGTCCTGAAAAGCCGGCATTTAAACTACAATAAAAAAAATAAATCATATTTGAAAACACACAAAATGGCAGCCATTTTTTAACTTCTTCCAAGAGAAATTTTTAATGATGAAAGCATAGCTTACTGAGCTTGAGTAGACTGCAAAAACAGGTGATTATTTTTATGCATAGCCTTGAAATTTTGCATCTCTGGAAGCTGTTCACAGACTCATCTTACAGCAACAACTTGTGAAAGTTGTGGGTTGCCCCATTCAGATCACAGCTTCATCTGTCTTCTAACCTGTTCACCACATAATCATGACTGTGGGTTGTCCACTCCACCTTTACTCAGCACGACTACTGCAAAGACAATTACTCTTTGTTTTCTTAAGAAACCCATTCACATCTATGTTCTGTCCTTTACCTTCCTCTCCTGCACAGAAAGTGGGGAGCAAACCTCAGCCGCCAAACAGATTCACAGGGGACAGCATTTGTCTGTACAGACTTGTTCAAACTTATTCACAGTAACTTGGGTATTAAAAGTTGTATAGCTACCACATTTTGGAACAAATAATATGGCATATCAAACTCTGTGTGGCTGCCTTTCACCAGGATTTGGGATTGTAGTGTTGTCCACCCACTATCATTTTCTCAAAGCAGTATGTTTTTAAGCTCTACAAATGTATTTCATGTTTCTTAAAGAAATACATAGCTTAAATTCAACTAATTAATGAGACAGATGAAACACTGTCAGTGGGTAAAAGATTCCCAATAACACATATGACTGTACGTAACATCGGTTATGAAATGTGAAGTTTGGGATTTTTTTAAAAAGGAAAATCACTTAATATGAAATACTCATTGATGATGTATTTTCATTTGCATGTTCCCTTGGAATTTGGACAAACTACTAATTTTTTCAGTGCCTCAGATTTGTATGAGCTTAAAAATGTATCCCAACTTGTCAACATGCATATTCGTTTATTCTGTTTTTCCCAAATGTAGTTGAGTGCAAAAAACACCTTTTCCTGCAGTGCTGAGCTGGGCAAAAAGTATACCCATTAAGCTGGTGGCTAAGAATATTTGCAATTTCTTTTGTTTCTGTTGACAGCTTCTTAGCAGTTTTTTTCTGTCAGAGCTTCTTTGCAAAGTACTGTTTGCTCTGCTCAGTTTTGATTCCTTCATTAAACTCTATTATTGCTTTCTGACAGCTCATTTTCTTTTCCCTGAGTGCAAGAATCCATCCATTTGCTGTCATAGAATTCTCCTCCACAGCTTGTTACACCTTCCCACTTAGCACCTTCTAATATACACACCAAAATCTGAATTATATTCTTTTAACTATTTCCTTCATCTACACTTTAGATGACTTGTTTGACAGACTGGTGATCAAAAGCCAGTGCGATGTTTGACTAACTCCTTGATCCAGCAGCTCAGTCAGTTCTGACTCTGTACTTAAAGCATAGCCTGCAACCAAAGAGAGTAAGAAATATCCTTCCACATACTGGGGGCACTCACCAAACAGCTCAGCAAGTAAATGCAATCAGACAGAACCAGACTTTCACTCTACAGACATAGTCCTTACCCTGTACAACATTGCAGGTGCCACAGGCGAGGAAATCAAAAAATATTATAAAAGACTACAACAGCAGAACTGGGAATATGAACCAAATTTCTTGAAATCCAGTTCACTTTTCTAGGTACCAGCAAACATTCTCCTTTCATTTTTCCTCTACTAAGGTATTCAAGTGCTTCTATGCAAACTCCCAAGAAATGACTCTGAAATAAGTAGCTTATTGTTTTGCTGCTCTGATAGAGGAACGGGCACAGAAGTTATTCTTGAAGAGGTTAGACCACAACAATTCTAATTTGCATTCAGTGTGAAACAATACAATGGTAAATGTTATGAATGTTCTTTCACTAGCACATTGGGACAATTGCTGACTCTTGATCGTTTGCGAGTCTCTCTGTGCTTGTTCAAATCACAGCATTGAGCTAAGTAGACTGTGCTTTTTCCATCTGGCACTACAGCAGGAAGGCTACATTAGCATAACCTGTCTTACCATTGATTTTGTGGCATGCTGATTTCTTCAAAGCAAATAATGTCTGTCTTCTGTCAAATATTTTATATCCTCATACTCTAACAATACAGAAAAAATTGCTACCAATCCTTATCTGATATCTTTGCTGATCATTTTTCTGTGCTAAGCTCATGTTGTCCCATCATTGCAGCCAAAATAATGACTGATCAAATATTTTCAGTTACCTTTCTTTGTCCAATGATACATAAAGACAGTGATGCTGACAGCTTCTTTATCAAACCCATATTGTTTACTTATTGTTATTACTGCCAGTTAATAATAACTTTGTGTTTAAGACATTTCTGTTACCTTGTATTTCAAACAATGATTTCATTACACACCTGTTAATACAAGAATAACTGTGGAATATTAACATTAACAAATCCTTTGTGTTGAAGTTTCCATAGTAACCTCCATCCGTTGTCTTGTGTACTTATACACTCTAATTTATGCATTCCTATCATCCTCTCTCTGCTATTTTGTCTGACAGCAAGCAAATAAAAAGAGAATAATTAATCATTATTTCTATATTTAGGAAATCAAAAATGTGGTAGGAAAGCTGAATACATATATGCACGTATCTTGAGATAAACAATCTCTCATTAGGATCATACATACTAAGTATACAACATTAAAATAAACTATTTTGCTGAAAGCCAGATTAAGACAATGGTTTCTGTTGTTGCTTGCATGATGTCTTGGTGCAACTTGAGGTTCTTAAAAGAGTAGAAAATATTTCCTCTTATCGGCCTTCAGCAGAACTGGAGTGTTAAACTGGAGGCAACATGCACATACACTTTTTTCTTCTGAGAAACAGGAGGGTAAAGAGACAAAAGGATATGGTTCATTATGCACAAAGAGGCATGGGCAAGGCTCCTTGGAGTTTTCAGATTGCTTTAGTAACCAAGGAAGGGCCAGCGAGGTTTTATCCCACATGAGTATCTAAGACTTCAGACACACAACAGTTTGTTAGCTCCTCTTCAAAAGCAAACTTATGCAAATGGGTAACTTAAATGTTAAGAAGTTAAGAAGATGCGTAAAACACTGCAAGACCAAGGCTTCTAGTGTAAGGGAAAAATTACTTCAGCATGTACTTTTACAATGGGACTCTAATCCTAATTTTCTGTGTGTTCCCACCATTAAAATTGCTATAGTGTTCCTATTAATCAGATAACACCCAACTGATTTATGCAGACTTTGAGAAATAACAAAGATTCACCTGTTTGCTAAAAGAAAGTATAGATCTACAGATCTTGAGATACAGGAAAACTTGAATGAATTATATGACATTTACTAATCAAGTTACCTAACCTCTCAGTCTTATGTGGCCATTAAAGGAAAGAAAAACAGGCATGTAACAAAAAAATACCCAAATCAAACAAACAAAGAAAAAAGATGAAAAAGGAAAAAAAAAAGGGAGATATAAGCTTGGTAGAATAATAGAATATGAGCTACTCATTTCTAAGACCACACAACAATTGAAAGGGAAAAGAAACAAACAGAAAGAAAAGAGAGGGTAATCAACAGCCTTTCTGTATTTGCTTAAGTGCCGACTTAATATTCTACTGAAAGGAATAACATTATTTTCTGATTTTGGAAATCCAGATCTTACTGATGTCTAATTTTTATGTATTCTATGAAATAAAAGAAAGTAGGTGGGAAATACTTGAGGGAAATATGGAAAATTCTAACCACAGACAAGTTATCAGTACCATAGGACAAGCAGTCAGACACCCCCAAGTATTCCAGACTTTTGGTTTCCCTTGGAGTCATACCCAGCACTGACCAGAACCAGCTCTGTTCAGCAGATGAGACCTGATATGATTGCAGCTCACAGAAAAATTCCACAAACTGTCAAAGTCTTGTTACCAAGGTCAGTGAACCAAGGTTTGCTTTACAGGAACCAAAATACTTCATCCTTGAGCAGTACCACAATGGAATATAACAAACTAAACCTTTTCAGTGTTCATAAATCCTTAAGTGCAACTTTTTGCACCAATACCTTTCGATGCTTGGACAATGTGGCAAAAATGAATAGGTATCATATTCAGTTCTGCAAAATATCTAGGCCAGCCTTGATTTGAGTGTTGTAATTAGACCAGTTCTAGAGGTATTCAAGTCTATTCGTATTATTTCAAGTATCTCTATTTTACTGCTTCAAAGTCAGTTACGATTTACAGCAATTTGTGTCAGTGTCTAAGCACCCGTCACTCTTTAAGGTCCATGCATTCCTCATATGCCAATTCATTTGCTCTGAGGGACAAGGAAAATAGTCATGGCAAAGCAAGTCATCTTTTTCCATGTGTATGCAAATTACTTGCAGTATGATTTCAGTTAGGTTCTAAGAAAAAAAAAAGTCTATATTATTTCCGTTCTCCAGTACTGTCTTCACATAGATGGGCATATAAGCAAAATTAGACAAGTTCTCACATAACTTGCCTGAATTAATTCTGCATTATTAAAAAAGAGCTACTAGTGTCTGAGGTTTAATATGTGAAAAACAAAATAGGCTCATGTATTTCTGAAGTGCTTGGGGTTTTGTTTTGTTGTTTTGTTTTTTTTTTTTAGTTCCCACTTTCTAGGCTCCCCAGTGTATCCCATGATCTTTGCACCTGTCTTATAGACCCATTCTCTTCAACTTGTAAAATGCTTCACTGCTATCACTGTTCAATAATGAAGGAGTTACTAATAAAATGTATTCATTCATCATAGTAATGATGAATACAGCAAAGTTTTCACTTCATCTTCAGTCTCATCAACAAACTGAGTAATACTCAGCTCCACATTGGATCCTTCCACCTGAATCATCTTCAGTCTCACCAACAAACTGAGTAATGCTCAGCTCCATATTGGATCCTTCCACCTGAATCTATACGGAGTAAGTAATGGAAGAAATACGCTTTTTAAAAGTTCTCTTTCCTCTTCATCATCCATCTTCTCCCATAGTGGGTAGAAGCAGATTTTTATTTTTTTTAGTCTTATTGGCCAATATTAATTAAAAATATGAATAGAAGCACCTGAGACACAACATCAGTGAACTGGAATAAAATATGGAAAAGAATGGATAAACTAGGAATTAGAGAAACAGAAATGGAAAACAATTCAACACCGCAAAGTGAAAGGGTTTAATAACTATTCTTTGATGAAAATTGACCAGTTTAAAGAAGGAAGATCATATGCTATAAATGATGCATTTATTAATAATCATCTGCATTCCCGGTAAAGATAAACAAGTATTAATGTTGCTGTATTATTGAGATGTCTTTCAAACAATCTCTAGTATGGCTCAGATTCTGTGTTCCACTAATGTGAATCAACAAGTGCCAGAACATAGATGGAGAAGCTAATATTTTTTCTAGTTACAATTGTGGTAGTAAACCAACAAGTTATTAGAAAAGATATTTAAATAAAAAGGGAAATGTCATTACTATATGTTTATAGATTAATTATGAATAAGGCTCAGCTTGAAAGTAGAAAAAAAAATCAATCCTTAAAAGATTGAAGTTCTGGAACAAGAGTTTAAGAGGATCCCCTCTTGCTTTACATGATGTCAGTTCCACAATAAGCAATGCTTAGTGACTATTTCTTTTTTTTTCAAAAGGAAAAAAACCAAAACAGTTCTATTTAAAAAAAAAAAACCAAAACAAAAATCCCCCCACAACTTTACTGAAAGAAGTTGAAATACTTTCTAAAAGAAGAAAAAAACTACTAATAAAACAACTGTTTAAAATCAGGATTGTCATTGGCACCTCTATTTCTTTGATCATGCATAGAATGGAACTAAGGAAAAAGGATTACATATTCTGTAGAATTATGCATTCTGTATCCAGCTGTAGATTCATACTGAAGAGAGAATCAAGAGTGGCAAAATAATCTATTTTAGTAAGGAAAGCACTTAAAATTTGATTTCATAAATCTCCTTTTTCTTACTTCAGTTATAGTGGCTCAATTTTGACTTTGAAAACATACAAAAATGATGCATCAGAACAACCTCAAAGGAATGAATGATTTCCTCAAAGTGAATTATGTCAAGTGTCACACAGCATTTCAGTAACAGGCTACTATATTCCACTGGTGCAGCCCATAAACAGAGATTAAGGACTATGGCTGCAGGTGGGTAAAATTAATACAGAAAATCAATATAACCAGAGTTGTACTCACTACTGCAAATTTCTAACAAGGCCAACCAACTACATGGCCTGCTCTGCACCAGTAGAGAACTTGAAGATGTTGAACAGCACTTCTCTCTCATACCATTACAAGACTTTGTAACAGATAACCAGAGGTGGAGCAGACTACAAAACAACAGGGCTATAGTACAAAAAAAAAGTGACTATACTTAAAATTAATTCGTGCATTTCATAGTACAATAATTATAGGAGCACATTTTATAATTGCTTGCTACAAAAGGTTCCCCTCTGAGTGTAGCACTGAACTAAATTTAATTGACATTCCAACACCTTGTGTGGTTCTTCCACTACAGTGTTTCATTAGCAGTTATAGCATTATAGCAGAAAGGGAAAAAAAAGGTGAGGTAGATACAATATGACATATATGCCCATGTTTCTGGCTCCAGCCTTCATTGTTTCCACCAAGGTACACTTGAACAGCCTGTTCTTTATTTTAATAAATTGTCTGAATTCACAAGCCTGGATCTGAATTGCCACTTACACTTCTCTTTAGAAAAAAAATCAAAGAGAACAGCTATAGCTTGATTTTTAATGGTATAATCAACATCTGCAACAACAAAAAAAAAAGAGAGAAAAGAAACATGCTCCTTCATACTGTTTTGAATTGCATAGCTGATATACAGCCAAATCTTGTTCGATCAAAAGTGTGTTGTAGAGGGCCACACAGATGAGTTCATGAGTGAAGAGTTATCAGACACCATTTTCAATCAAGTAATGATAAGGGCAATCCATCCTACAAACTTTCTATTACAAGCTTTCTACATCTTTTTGGAACATTTTCTGAAAAATTAGTATCTCATCATTAAGGATGTGCTTCATAGCAGGTGCATTATTAGGAGGGAAGCATGTTTCTAATTCAGAGTACAACAGGCATGTTGACAGAAACAGCTCTGTGGCATTGATGAAAAAAGGCAAAAGTGACAATGCCCAGATAAAGAACAGTATTAAGGTGAAGCAAAAGTGCAGAATTTAGTATTAATCCAAAATTATGTCTATCAGGAAGTTTGGTTCAGAAAAAGAAAGTTAAAAGGTAGTTTTAAATTGTTGGGCTCATATTTGCTTTCAATAAATTGATAGAAAATGAATTTGAGAAGACTATAGTACAGAACTTGCAGTTAAAAAAAGGGCATGTCAAAGTTTTCACATTTTACAATGTAACGCTACTGAAATATAATTGTATTTTAACATAAATAGATTGGCGTGTTTATGGTACAACAGAGAGATTCACTGCTTAACCCTATATAATTTTCAAAGTATTTTTTCAACAAAAGTTTTTGAAAGGGCCTATTGTTTGGACAAGCATCTTCTAGCAAAAAATCACTGCAGCAAAAGAGCTTGTCTAAACAGAAAAGATGACTATGTTCAAAAAGATACATACATTTGGTAAATAGGCAAATATTCAATGTGCACAGAAAAAAAAAATTGCCTTCTGGTTAGTTCCAAAATGTCATAACTCGTATGACAAGGAAGCAGAGGAAAAAAAAAAAAAATCTCATTTTCCATGTTCCTCTTCATAAATTAAAGGGAGGAACAAAAACTATTTTCCCTGACACTACCACAGGCTGTACACAGTTCTGTGTAATACCAATCATTATCTCCCAGACTGCTGATTGCATTAAAGTATTTTCCCTCCTACCAAGCATTTTCATTTTTTCAGCACCTGATTCTGTTGTCCATCCAAAGTATTCAACCATTATTTGCTGTACTTCACTCTACTCCAATCATACAACAATCATTTTCTTCCAATAACCCCTAGGATGCATCATCATAAATTTCCTAAACAAATATCATATTGAACAAATTCCAGTCTTTTCCACTTGATAATGATACAGTTTGCATACAAAGTATTCCCAGCTAAGTACTACATATAAAAAAAGAGCTCTTCTGACGTGCATGAGCTTCTTGGTTTCAAGTAGAAATCCCTTTTTAAAAGCTTAATAAACTTATGAAGATTTATTGCATGCAAAGTATAATATTTACAGACAAAATGCAAAACATTTGAAGAGACATTTTGAAACCTACTAGTGCCTATCTATTCCTGAAAAGAGTATTTGTGAACATACTTTCTTATCCTATTAAAAGTGTATGAAGAAATATAAACTATGACATAATCATAAACTGGCATGTTTTAACCTTGAACATGTGGCTTTATACACGTGCCCTCCTTTTACATAATGTAAAAAACAAATTATCAACTCTAATACAAATGCTGAAGGCAAACAGAGGGAAATATCTGATTATGTATCATTTTTATGGTTCCAGAGTCAGTCATCCTGTAGGGTAAGATAACGATGACAACAACAACGATGACAACACATGTGTGAATGATAATCTCTGTGCAATCTCTGAAAAGAGGAAGAACAGGCTATATAGTTTTTCCACAGCTGTTACTGTTTCTATGTTTTTGTTGGTATTTAACACTGATGCAACTCAGACTTGAAGTTGGGTATATGCTTAAGTACTCTGCTGAATGGCCTTCATACTATATACTTGTTTTAATTCATTTATATTTTCTTTTAATTCATTTATCTTGTGGCAGAAAGCGGACAGAAACAAGAGACAGAACAACATGTCAAATTTGCCCACACCTTGTTTTGAAGAAGAATTTGTAAAGAGTTTATGGAAGTTTAACAAAAGTTCAAAAGCAATGGACTGTTGCATAATCTGTTATGTCAATAGGTTGTTTGAGGTATTTTTGTAAAAGGACGATCAGAATGGCATTACAGAACATGAGATAAGTTTGATACGCATTAGATGCCTTTTCAGTATAAAATGTCTTGCTTGTTTCTTGTAGTCGTCTAACTCCTTTGTGTGGAAACAGTAATGCCAGTCATGCAATAATTTAATCTGCAAGGAGATTTCAACATAGGCACAAAGTATAATCCAGCAGACAGATCTAAATTTCAGAAGATCTGCATAGCTACATTAGCTTGGCATTCTGCCTGGGTTTCTCAGCAACATAAGCAGCCCAGGAGAAATGCTGCTACACTGTTACTATTACTCAAATTACTCATTCTTAATTAATGCCCATTAACCCTTTTAGAACTTTGTAGTTGTACTCAAAGCAGCCAGAACAGCCCAGCTGACTGTTTGATACCACCACATTTCTGAATGGGAGGGATGTGTAGAAAGCCAATACACTATCCAGTGTCATTTGCTCTTATACTTTGTGGTGTTCTTTGTCTGATGGCACCAGCTTCCTAAAAAAACCAGACACTGATGCTTTCAGTCTATGGAAGGTCATGAGCCTATCAATATATTATCTTTCACAGATCTAACATACAGGATGCAATACAAAGAAACCCCACATGCAGCTCTGCCAGAGAGCACCCATTAGGACAAGACAGATTTTTCTTATTTACTTTTAATATCCACTGTGGTTGGTTCTGTTGGGTTTTCTTAAGCAATATGCTTTATAGGTTACCTACTTCAGATACACAGGGTAAGTCTTTACTTCCCTTGTTTAGAGGCATTCCTCACCCAGAGAACATGTTAAATCTGTAAACAGCAATGCTGGGTTTTCAAGAAATGCAGGTCTAGTATAGATTCCCCAGTAAATGCTGAGGACAATGCGTAGGTGGAAAGCCTTTATCACACTGGTCAAGGGAGGCAGATGTGCTTTCAAACCAGAAGAAAAAATTCTAGCCTACATCAAAAAAAAAAAAAAAAAAAGAAAAAAAAACAACTGAGGTTCATTCTTGAAGCAAGAGACCCCAGAGAACTTACCACAATGTTTCCAATCTTATGCTTTTATCCTATGAAAAAGGATAAAAGAAGAACAAATTATGTTCATAGGATTGTGAAACATTGAAATGAGAAGACACAAGGAAAGAGTGTTGGAAAATTATTTTGGCAGCAAGCTGACTCCTTCAGAATTCTCTTTTGTGCTGTACTTAGTCTGAAGAGAAAACTTGTTGCTTTGTTGTGAGCTTTTACTCTGTGTACACTAGTGGTTTATTTTAGAGGTCCCCAGGGGAAAGTTACCTGGCAATTCTGAAAGCACCAATTAATTAAAAACCTTTTGGTTTTATGTTCTTATTGCATTTTCTGTACCATTTTCATGCTAACATTTTTTAAATTATATTTAAAAGCCGTTAGTTATAAGAAACTTTGATGATGATTTTCAAAACAGAAGACTTCAAGTTTAGGTAGTCTCCCTTTAGAGAGCCAAACAGCTATCTCAGTTTAAAAAAAAAAATGCTGAGCATTGAGACGTTTCAGATTACTTCGTAAGGACTGCCTTACTAAAGGTCTAATGCTGCAACCTGTTGCTCACAGCAGTAAGTAGCAGATGCTGAGGAAAGCAAGAGTGAAGCACAGCTCAGGCATACAGGGATACCCTCCTGAATGCCCTTGACATATCCAGTAGCTGCAGCTCAAAGCATTTCAGAAAGCAAATTCCCCCAGAGAACTGGAAGAGGGAAGATCCTGCTTCACTGTGTCTCAAAGGAATGAGAGAAAGTAATGTTTTCTTTGAATACTGTACCAATCATTTCTATGTATTCATCTCTAACATCACATGGGCATCCTCTCTTTTTTTCCAGCTTTCTTAAAGATTTGGAATCGGAATCATTTTGGTTGGAAGATGCCTCTAAGGTCATCAAGTCCAGCACTGCCAGGTTACAACATTTAGTTTCACTTTATAAAGTATTGTACCAAATCTTTTCTTTCCATTCACTAAACTGGTTGAACACCACATCATTTTTTAACCAGCTCCATAACATTTTGGCCCTTCCTAATCTAGAAAGCAACATAAACAACAAAAGTCTCATCAAATTATGACACTAAAAGTTACATTACATAGGATAATACCAATGACGCATAGTTCAGAGACCTAGGGGCAAGCACATTTTGATATGAACAATGAATCCATTTAATAACTACACCTAAAAACACTTCTTAAAGAACTAACTTTTTTACATTACATAAATAAGGGAGTACAGCCATGCCTAAGATAAAATGGCAAGCTGTGCTGTTTGGCAGTATAAATAGTATTATCCAAGAGGAAAGAATACTCCAAGCCAAGAGAATTACAAGACAGAATTGACCAACAGGAAGCAGGGATTCATACTTGGATCCCACTCACATAACTTACCAAACAATATAAGTTCCAGGAAGAAAGATGTAATAAAAAGGGGAAACAGCAAGTTGGTTTTCAGTTTATGGTTTCTGTAGTAACTTACCAGACCAGTTTGGAGAGGCAATAAAGGGGAGCAAATGGGAGGTATTTTCAAAAGGCAGAGAGAAGCTAAAATGTTAAAATTAAACAATACTTGCAGCTTCCTGGAACTATTCCCTGACTACATGCACTTTCATTTACTGCAATGAAAAGATAATGTGTAAAATACAATAGGAATTACTTTATTATGTGCATCAAGGTGGATCAAGAAGCAAAACCAAATCTTTATAGTTCTGCTTTGTGATTCTGATTCATTGTGGCTTCAAACACATTCAAATATCTCATGGGTATTCTTACAATGCTGTAAACATTAAAATACAATTTAGAATTAAGGCTTATAAGTACTGAATGTGTATTAGTGAACCTAAGGAGGGATTACATAGCATGTACCACTGCGGCACACATGTAAGGTCTAGTTCAGGAAAAGCCTCCTGGTTTAATTTCAATAAATTCTCTTCTCTTTTTTTTTCCAGAAGAACAAATTGATTCTTTAGATGACTTTTCAACCACTGTACCTCTGAAACTGGACTTTTTCAATATAATGCAAACATATCAAGACAGTAGTGGGAAGTTCAAACACACAAAGCTTGTTTTGTTACTCACACCAGCATACATCTAAGAGCACTGTGTGCAAGTTTCTATACTGAATGTGAGCTCTCAAGATATCTTTTCATATCCTATTAACAACCATAGGAAATATTTTCACTTTTTAAAACCAAGTTTGGTCACAAGCCTAAAGATAGCTGTGCTAGTCACTTTGTCAAGAAGTCCGAGTAGCTATTTTTATAGTTTTAAACACTCAAATTTGTCTTCTTGGTTTAACTACATGTTCTACAACAAAAACACTAGAAGAGCTGAGTTCACGTCCATAGTAAACATTTTTCATCAAATAAAATTTAACTACCTAATTACTAAATCAGCTCATTCAAAACCTAAAATTTCCATTCTAGAAGTGACATCATATTGCCTCATTACAGCAGCAGTAATGTTTCATGCTTCTTAATGTTAAATTTCATTAAACACCCTGTAAACAAACATTATAGTGTCCTCTTCTTGAAAGGTCATACTGTAACATACATGTGAATTCATGGTAGCTGAGTTTCCTATCATAGGAAATCCACTGAGAATAGCTTATTCCATCAAAGATAGCAAGAATATTCACAACAAACACTAGGTTTATGAAACAGTTGGATGTTTTATCAGAATAAAATATATTTCTGATAGCAAGATTTTGTTTATCTGGGAATCTGTGATTGCAACATGTGCAATACAAATTTTAAAAAGTGACTTATTCTGCAGACAGAAACTGTTTCCTATTAGTATCTTTCAGAAACCAACCACTCCCACTGGGAACATTCTAGCACAATGATCAAGCCTGTAGAGCTGAAATATAAACTTTTTCACTCTACTTACAACCACTTAAATAGCTCAGCCATAACAGAATAAAGTGACCAGAATTCCACATGTCCATTTTGAATTAAAACTAAGATATGTCACTAGGAGATTTCAGACAAATTTCTTCCCCCCCCCCCCCCCCCCCCCCAAGTGAATTAGATATGTTGAAATCAAGCTTTTTCCATTAACTGCTTTTGAGAAACTAGTTTTAATAAAAATTTTTTAGAAAATTTAAAAAATTACTTCACAGAAAAATTCTCCATTACCTCTATAGTTAGGGACACACATGCAAGATTATTTTGTGACTTCTGAGTAAGTGGTCTGTGTTTCTAGTTCTCTGCTATTCTCATATAATTCAGCTTTATCTGAACTCCAGAGAATTTCAGTCAGGATGAAGGAGGTTAATTGTGTTTCCCTTAAATTAAACCTATTCATCCAGAAATCCTAAAACACATTGCAAAGGAAGATGCAACTTATACATAATGTATGTCAGGCAGGTATCAGTATCTCTATTAAAAATTAAGGAAGCCAAGAGGATCTATCTGAAGTGACTTTCTCAAGGTCACACAAAGTAGAATAGACTGCCAATAGGTTGCTTACCAATGCCAGAAAGGCAGATGATACTGACATACATAACCATACATCTATGTAAGTTTTCAAAAGGTCTTGAGTTATGTATTTCTCTTCAATTCCAGAACAATATTTGCATCCATAACACCAAAGAAAAATAATCAGTTTATAGTCTGATGATCGAACTGGGCTTGAATGTTGAACTCATTAAAGACTTGGGAGAAGCACACAAACCACCCTGCCCAAGTGATGTGTCACTAGAATTTGCATCATATAGCATGATCCATAGGTGTTGATGCTGCTGCAAGAATAATATTTTGCCTCAAACACCATCTCCCACACAGCTAAATAACCAAGAGATGATACCTAACTAATCATCATCTATTTCTGGTATTCAACAGCTTTGGAAGAAGGTATCATGAGAATTCTATATTTTATTTGCCTTTTACAAACAAAAAGGAAATAACGAGGAAAGTGTCTTAAATGTAGGACATAGTGCTAGGTAATGTTAATTATTGATTAAAATAAAGGCATACTTTCAAAACAAGATATGATTGAGGTCACACATTACAATGATTAATGACCACTTTCCAGAAAGCATCCACGGTACTTGTAAACTTATATTAATCTAAGAATGAATTAATCTAAAAGCTTTATGAACACATAAAAGGACAATACTTGGGAAATCAGGTTAGCCATTTACCCGAATTTATTAAAAAAATTGTATAATTGATTAGTTTGAGAGCAATTACAGAGTTGTCAAAACCTTCAAGCAAAAAACAACTTAAGAATGGCATATTTGTAATTGGTTGGTATTCATCTTTACAGCATGCTTATTTGCAAAATAAAAGCCAAAATTACTCTTCCATTATCTGGTATATGAAGGAAACTATTATGCATGTGCAAAAATGTGTGCTCTGAACAGATGCTACTATCAGCCCAGGCTGTCTGTTACTAATGATGAGACAATATCAACCACACCAGCTGAAATGCCTATAAACCAAGCAGGAAGGCAAGTCTGATTGATAAAGGCCTCAGACAATATCCTGCATCAAACTCTTTTTCATGTTTCAAAATCATCTGCCTTTTTATTCTGCCATCTCCAGAGGTGTCATGCAGGGGATTTTGGCAGTGCTTTTTTCCTCCAGATGTTGCAATGTTGACCAGATGTCAAAGTGAATGCTTGTGAGGAGCAAGCCCACTATATCATCTGTGATTGAATTCACAGCAGTACTGCAGAAAAGTTACCTGTAATACTACATATAATACTTGATGGGCCATATCTGGCCTGCAGAATCTCAGCTGTGAATTTACCCAGCAATACAGGGCTTGGAGCAGCATATGAGAAAGGACATTACAGGGACTTTTGCTGGTCTTAGCATTATCTTCGGCCATGGAAGTGTAATGTTCCCACTTCGTATAACTTGACCACAGCTGCACATCACACTTTCTCTCCTATTGAAGGGGGAAAAAGAAGTTCTGAGATGCTAAACAGTCTTGAAACAGAAGTGTCTTAACCACACAACAAATTCAGTCTTGGTAATTAGCAGCATCCAGCAACTAGCCATACTCATTCCCAATAAAACACCGTATCTTCAATCCAGATTTTGTGACCAAGTTATGTGTTCATTTTACATAATTTCTTCCTTTTTTGAAACTAAATATGGAACTCCTGTTCCCAATGCATGAAGTTAGTATGCTGTAAAGCACTAAAATAGAAAGCAAACCAAACATAAGGCATCCCCATGTCTCTCTGCATCCTCATAATTGACATTTGAGTTTATATCCAAGAAAATGCTGTGGAAGACAACAGGATTCTCAACAGGAATTTCCTTTGCAACATCAGCACAGATTTGTTGTCATAAATTGCTCATGTCCAGAAGAACGTAAAATTGTTTTGCAGTAGTGAATGCTGCTTAATAAGTGCTTATTTTGCCTTTGTGTCATAGAAAGGGCTGCAGATGATCAAAGCCAGAGTGAGATTTTAGGGTGAACACACAGTGAATAACTGAGAAAATACTGTAATTTAAGATGTTTGTTGTCTATTTGAGATTACTGCTATGAGAGAGCACAAAATATACTACAACAGAAAATCCTGAATATCAAAAGCACCAAAGGCAGAGCTGTTCATATATACTCTATGAGTACTAAGTCCTTTCGCATCAGCAAACTTTGTAACAAAATGTCAGAGGACCTATATATAAGTGATATGACCCCTGCCCAACAACATGAGAATATTACTATTTAAGAATTCGCTGAATCAGGCAAGTTCAGAGTTAGCTCTAAACACATGCTTAAATACCTTCTGGCTTTCAATACATGCTTAAATTTAAAGTTGTATATGCAGAGTTTTTCCTCAATCAGGAATGTGGTATGATTTATTAATAGTAAGCAGATGTAGGCAAAGGAAAAAAAAACACCAAAACACATTTCCAGGGTGGGAACAACCCCACTATGAACAAGTGGAGTTATTTTCCTGCAGACAAATGAAGAAGCTATGGAAAATAAATGGCAAGATTTTTCAAATATATAGAGCGAGTTGTAATACAATATATCAGCACTAGAACACCTATGGACTTCTATCAGCTCTTAGAAGAATTGCAGGATAAAGCACATTAGCAGAAAATTTAATAGGCTATTTCATATTTAGACCACACCTTAAAAGCATAAGGCGAAATCTTCAGAAGAAGGAGCTTTCAAAGGTAAAGCTGAAGTCTTTAACTACGTTGTTTTGTTCTGTAGAGGTGAAATAAGACATTATCCTAATTAAAAGCACTAACAGATGGGGAAACACAAATTCATAATACTTGAACAATTTCTCTACCTATTGCTTAACCAAATCTAGGATGGTAACACTGCAAGCTCTGTAAACAAGGATCAGTAGTGGCAAAGTTCCATACAGAGTCAGTATGAGTAAATTATCCCAGTAAGCCATTGAAATAACCTCCCCAGGGAAGCGATAGATACTCCAACACTAGACACTTTTAAGATTCAACTGGACAGGGTGCTGGGTCATGTTGCCTAGACCACGGCTTTTGCCATGAAAGATTAGATCAGCTGATCATTGAGATCCCTTTCAACATGGTATTCTATGATTCTATAAATACATAGAGGACTTCCCTATATCCTGGGTATATAATGTCTCCCACATTTTTGTACAAGAATCCATATTTTATACCAATTCCTAGCTTCCTGAGGAGGAGCTGCAGCATTGCCCTCAGTTCCCAACCCAAATAATACCAAGTTAGTCAGCCTGGCAGAAGGGAAGCAAATATATTGCTGCTTCAATTACCCCAACACCCATGAAAGCAGCCCTATACAGAAAACGAGGTCATATCTGCAAACGTATTTTCATGTCATCATTCCACTAGTTCTTCACAGGACAATTATGTTTATAAAATGCAGGTAAAGACTGACTAGGAAACACCATTCCAAGTGCAAAATTGGCTTATTTTGATACATGCTTGCAATACAATAGAATTCACAGAAGATCCTTACACTAATAGTCTACTATAGTAGACATTCCTGAAGAGAGCCTAATTAGTGAACTAATAATTCTCTTAAAATGGTAAATATTCTCACATTTAAAATCAAATATTGCATCCACTTCCTATGAATAGTCCAAGTTCAATATGAAAACTTAGACAGGAAGTAAAAGGTAGGAGATGAAACACATATTTGACAAATACAAGGTAATGCATAGTAAAGAAAACAACATGAACTACTGAGTCATACTGCTTGATCTAAATGTACTACATCAAACTCAGACTTCGCTGCAGAGATTGAGTTAGAAGAGTGACAAGTTCAATGTCAATGAAGACAGCAAAGACTGGAAGCACACACAGTTAATGAAAACACTAAGTATGTTGGGTGTTTTTACAGTCATTGAGATGAAGTGTTATTTTGGTCAATCTACCTGAGAATGAGTTTTACAAGCAAAAGTATCATTCAGAAATAAAGAAAATATCCAGAACAACAGAAAAACTATTTAAGAGGAAATAATTAATGTGGAAATGCTGCTAAGAAGAAATTGCCATTATACATGTCCACAGTACTGGGAAGAAGAGAGGGTCTGGCTAGGATGGAGTTCAGTTTCTTCATAGGAGACAGTATGGTGCTGTGTTTTGGTTTGCAACTAAAACACCAATGTTTTGGCTATTGCTGAGAAGTGCTTGCACTACTCAAGGCTTTCTCAGCTCCTTACTCTGCCCCTGCCATCATGTAGGCTGGATGTAGGCAAGACACTGGGAGGAGACAGAGCCAGGAGAGTTGTCTCAGATTGGCCAAAGGGATGTTTCATGCCATATAACATCATGTTCAACAACTAAAAACAAGCAGTTTGTCTTCCAGATTACCCATTGTTCAGAAACTGGCAGGACATCAGAGTGTTTGTGGGTGGTTGTAAGCAATTGCCTTTGCATGACTTCGGTTTTTCCCCTGAGCTTTAAAAAGAAAGAAAAAAAATGACAAAACCAGAAGACAACCACAAAAAAAAAATTACTTCTGATTTCTAAAAATCATTGTTATTATATACCAGTTTTAACTAGCATAATGGTTGATCACTAGGGACAAACTTCGCTGCATACAATAAACAGTAAGAGAATAGTGACAGCACTAATTTAAAATATAACACATAGGAACAGTTACATACATCAGATTCAAAACATATATACATGACAAGTGTGTGTACACAAAACTTGGTTTGAAATCTAGGTTCTCATCTGCTTTTTATATAATTGGGTCTATTGATATTACTATAATTACTCCAACAGAAGTGTCATTTCTTACTAAAACTGAAAGGATACAATAAATGTGAGTATTAGTCATTAGACAACTTTCTGAAGTCAAATCATTCTTAACAGCGGGGTGGCTTGAAGTCAGTCTGTAAATACTGCAAGGCTTAGCTAGGAAAAGTGCTATAAGGAACCAATCTGCTCATACAAACATGGGGAGAATCTGTTGTTGTTTTACAAGTCTTAGCACAACATATAACTTCTGAACTTAACTTACTAACTGGCAGTTCATAAGTTAAAGCATCCTTTTACTTTTTCTTTTTTTCCCCCACTTGTTGTCCTGTACCAGGTTATTAATATTACATATTATTTCCAAAGGTCACAATCCCACAAGTCAGAGGCAGGTTTATATCACCTTCCCTCTCCCTGTTTGCACAAATTGATACAACATGGCACGCTGCAGAATACTTAGGGGCCATATCCAAAGTCAGTTTTGGGGGCAGGTACAGGCAGGAAGAGAGGTATGTGAGGAGAAAAAACCAAAACAAAACCCCACATCACACAACCACCAAACTCACTTCAAGAGGCTGTGGAACAGACTACAATTTTGATTAGCAATTGGAAATGTTAATTTTAATTGATTTTTCTCTCAGCAGAACACTCACATGATTTTCATTTGGCAAAACATTACATAACTCATGAGAGTCACTGATAGCATACCTCTGTAACTCTGTTGATATATTAGATTGTATTTTGAGTGGCATTACCATGCAACCAGGAGCTGGGAAATGGGTATATATACACATGCAAGTGTCCAGCAGCTGGGAAATATATACACACTTGTATGTATATTTACACATATGTGCATATGAATATGAACATCGTAAAAAAGGGTAATTTACCTCATTATGATTTTTATTTTTGTAGTTGCCTGGTTAAACATTGCTAATGAGAAAAATCATTCTGAGAGAGTTGGTCCCCATCTTGCCATAATTACCTTTCTGCTTTCCTTGATTTTACAGTTACACATATCAGTATCAGGAAAGTCTCTGATACACTTAATGCTTTAAGAACACAGGCATATAAGTAAATCCAAAAGTTGGGCAAAAAAATGCTGTCTAGAATCACTTCTCTTAGGAGTTCATGTCTTTGTCATTATCCAGCATAAAGCAACCATAAAATTGTACATCTAATTTTTCCAAACCCTAACGCTGACTAGCTGCCTGAGCTTTGGCTATCCCTAAGTAACTCTGTAAGTCACATTCTATTCCCAGATGCACCTGGATACCACTGTTAAGAACACAAGGTCAGAATACACTGATTATGTGTATGCAAGACTCCTCTGGTGGCTTGCTTTTTGGCATTTATTTCACAAAGTGATGAGAAGTCAGAAAAGAGCTGCCCTAAGGATTCCAACCTTTTAAGGAATCAATGTCAATTTTCCCTTCAGCTTCCTGTCTTATATTTGAGACCCATGTTTCCTCTTGCTCACCCTCTATTGGTTTCATAAATAAAACACTACACCAGTCAGACTTATCAACCTGATGAAGAATGGTTTGCTTATATTAACTTTCTCATACAGTATTTCATCAGATTCTGACTTACACTCTTCCATGATCTTCTCATGTATCTTAAAGTCCAATTCTTATTCATTAATTCCCTGTGTAGCTTCATGAGCACTTAAAAGCTGAAGTTAACTGCTTTTCTAAATGATTTCCTACATCAATCAATTTCCTATCAAAGGGTTTACTCAGAATGGTCTCCAGAAGCTGTGGCAGTTCTTTCAAGTCTAGAAAGACACAAATAAAAATACACTCAGGTTTTTTCACAACAGTTTCCTCCACTGAAACTAAAATTAGTCTTTATTGCGGATGATAGAAAATGTAAAGGTTGGGCATTCAAGAAAAACTTTCCTCCTCTTTTTCAGTTTTCTTGGAAATAGGAATTTAGCTCATAGGACTGATGTCACATGGTAAGATGATTAAACAGATCTTGTTTAGGACCCATTACTATCAGCATAAATGTGATTTGTATTTAAAAATTCTCATTCCAAGTGTTTGGTCATTTTGCAAATAAATCAGCAATGCTAAACAAAAAAATTATTTTAAAATATAATGCCTGTAAACCATACAGGCACTCCTAGAATCAAGTCTTTCATGGCAAAGTCTTCCTAGGAAATATCTCTACCCAAGGCAAACCTAATTTAAGAATTAAATTTTGTTAATCAATATTTTAAATTAACAATGGCCAAGATGGTGAGAGGAGAGGTAGTCTACCTGCCAAGGGAACCAGTGCAAGAATAGCTGTGTAACAACACATCTGAGTAAAGGGAAACAAGCTATCAAAGAAACTTAGGGTGATATCTCAGGACATGAAAAGAAAAGAAAAACAAAAAAACCAAAAAGGGGGGGGGGGGGGGGGGGCGTGATTTATCCATTATTTTACAAACATCACAGATGTTTTAACTGAACATAAACATTTATACTTAGTAACAGAAAGGAAGATACAGCAAAGCCTGAAGATGCTGAATAATAATTTGGACATTCATTGACATCTCGTTATTAATAATAAAAAAAAGAAGCTCTGTAGCAGCATCGGCCTATAAAACTAAGTCCACAGTTCAACTCACTGAGGTTAAAGAGAACGATGTGTTCTAGTCAAACTTTATTATTATTGCTTTACTATTTCTGAACTGAAATTCAAGAAAAAATATTATATAAATTTACCTGTGAGCTCAAAGGTATTTTTTGCTTACAACTTCTGTCAATTCCAAGATCAATTCTGCAACGTGTACACTGCATCTCCTCCCACCTTGCTACAGATGACTTGCTGACAGTTTGTAGTAGGATACACAATACCTTGGTTCTTTTATCATTAAAGTCTCTATAATTCAGTCTTTTCAACAGAAGATGAAGTCACACGTGTTTCATACCATGTTTACTATACTAGCAAATATATCTAACGTAACTACTACAATCCTTGTTAGGATTTATTAATTTTTTTTTTTAAGAAAAAAAACATTTATTTGTTCATTTGAATGAGTGTCACTTTGGAAGTGGTATTTGAAGTCAAATTGAATTTTATAAGCTGAACTCCTGGGGGGAAAAAACAAAACACAAAACACCCAAACAACTCATCCATCTATCACTGTTATAAAATTCTATGTAATTCTGAACACCACATTAACATGAGAGATATGAAACATTTTTATATTAAACACAACAGATCTCATAATATGTTGCTATCTTATTTATCAGCACTCTTTTGAAATACTCCATAAATATTAGAGCATATATTTTCAGCTCTTCTCCAAGGAAGACAGATAAGGGTCCATTACTGTACAGATAATAAAACCAAATTAGATACGGTTTACAAACAAGACATTCTCATCAGAAGTTTTGTGACAATGTGAAAAACTTAAAACTACTGAATTATAGCTACTTAGCTGTAAAACTATTCATCTGCGTTCTGAAGAGTCTTTCTGAATACTTCATTTGACTATGCATTTTTGTATGCCAGAATCTACTAAACAAATTCCATCAGGTTTCTGTACATGAAAGAGATTGAGATAAAATAGATTCTCACACACAATTTGGTCTCTTTGATTACACTTACAGGCCCTTCAGTCAATACAAAACCCTTCCAAGTCTTTTAGCACAGCTTTCAAGCTGTGACAATTTAGATAAGTGAAATGTTAAATAGCTCATTAGAAGTCCACTTCTGCACCACAGGAATTGATGGCAGCATTGCCATAGACTTCAATGGTAGCTGGATTACAGTTCGAAACATATCACGTACACATTCATCTGAAAAAAAACCATCTAAAATTCAGAGATTTTCAAAACTTCTTCAAATCAGTTTATACTGAACCAGCCTTACTATAAATCAGGAAGAGATGGCAGGCCAGTTTTGTAGAATACTACAAAAAGCTACTGAAATACAGCTTCTCATTTTGCCATTTTCATCCAAATCTCGTTATGACTTATGTGACAAGCAATCAACAGGAAGGGAAAAGCCATTTCCAAAAAACTTAATGGAATAAAAAGAGTAGGGGGACAAACAACATTTAAAGTTATCTTCTGAGAGGAAAGGGCCTGAAGTTGAACCAGGGGAGGTTCAGATTGGATATTAGGAAACAATTCCTTACAGAAAGGGTTGTCAAACATGGAAGGGCCTGCCCAGGGAAGTGGTGAAGTCACCATCCCTGGAAGTGTTTAAGAGGTGGTTAGATTTGGGACATGGTTTTTGACAGGGCTGGGAGTAAGGTTGGACTTGTTGATCTTGAAGGTCTCTTCCAGCCAAAGCTATTTTATGATAGGCAAAATATTTATCTGCTAGAAACTGATTCTACTATGAAGTAGCAGACAGAATGCACATAATTTAAGGTTCCAGTTTATAAGAAATCACACAGGCAAAGAGGTGTGGTAATTTACTGTAAAAGCTAACAGCCTGCTGTTGATGGAATAATTCATATTCCAAGTGGGCATGCATTTCATTCTCCCTTACATGAAACCAAAGAGGCAAAGTGTAACCAGGGTCCCCAGTTCTATGTGCTACTGTTTCTGTTGTCATGGCAACAAGAAACTGCTAGTAAATCTCCCTGTGACAAAGAATTAAATACCAGTAATACTGAATATCTATATTCAGATGAGTTTACCTTCCATCTTAATTCATTTTCTATGACAAATATATCAAATCTACCCACTTAGCATGGTAGCTTTTCATCAGTGAGGGAAAGTCCACAGCTTTAGCAACCTTCCCACAAGTCTTCCTGAACTTATTGTTGAGATACATTGTATTGAAAAAGTCACTTTAAAAAGGTAAGGATAAAATACCATACCAGAGAAAGAGGAATATAGCTCCTAGATAAAGAGGGAAGCTTATCACCCTCTTCCTTAAAAATCCTGTCCTGAACAGAAAGGATAAATGTACTCATGCAATTCCCTACAGAGAGTTACAGAAGCAAGGCTCACTGGTCTGACTTAACTCTTTCGCTAAAAGTACAGCAGTGAAGACATGGGCATTATAAATATCTGCATTTTTTTTCCATATGGGGAAATTTGTGTTTTAAACTTCTTCCCTCTGCTGCTACAGATCTCTGTCATGTTGACAGAGGTGCCATGGTAGAAAAGGCTACCATTTTCCAGATGACTGTCTATCATCCTTTACTAATGTAACTTAGTAATGTTTTCTTCAAAACTACTTTTTGCATATGCTACAGGGTATTTGGAAGGTAGGAATTAGTATTTTGGGACTACATATTTCTTCCTTTTGATTGTTCACATTTTTGTATCCACTAAGTTTTTTCCACTTTTTTAGGTAAGACATTCAGGAGGGTAGTTTAATACCTTCAACAGACTGTCTCCATTTAACATGACCCTAGTGATAGCTAGAGCTCAGGTACCTTATCTTAAAGGTACAATTCTTTCTAGATGACACAAAGGAGCTACCTCAAAATAACATGCCTAGAGTGATGAAAATTGTAGCCACACCTCAACATCAGTCTGAAGAACAGTACACTATTTTTCAGAAACTGCATGTCAGTGGATGTACTAATACCATCTTTTGCTCTACTTAGGAATATTCTCATTTAGAGCTCATTTGTTCAAACATGTAGTGGAGGGTTCTTTTAGTGATTTATGACAGTGATTAAGTGTTCACTTTAAAGGTTTCCTTTCTTTTAAAATGTATAGCCTTAATGAATCAAACATCAGCTATTCCTTTACAATCATATTTTTGTAAGCTCCATGTTAATAATGCAGCACTCCACTCACTACACAGAGTAGATCTTATGAAGACCATATGAAATTGCATGGCAAACAGATGTACATCCCCAGCATCAGCAGCCACTGAAGTCTTCATTCAAGCCTTCACATAAGTCTCTGAATCCAACACTGCCCTTGTACAGGAGCAGTATTAAATGTCCCACAGGTCTTTGCAAATTACATCCAGAATATATTCTCAGGTAGCATTGCACTTGCCCATGGCACCTTGATTAGCTAAAAGGCACTAAGGTAGAACAATCATGACTATAACTCCAGGTCTTTGTATTTAAGTAGTTGGCCAATCCTACTCTACAGCCACTAAGAGGTTAACTTGTGCTAGACTCACTCTAGAATCTTATTAATACTCAGGTCATCATCCCTCTATTCCTTTACCTCTGGTCACACAGGATAAGTAATGTAAAATGTTAACTTGTAAGTCTGTTAACTGTAGCAGACTAAACCTGGGAATAACCCAATTTGTGCAACAATGTGCAAACTTTAAAGGTGATACTGCAGCAGCACTAGCCTCACTGTAGCTCTTAAATTTGGCCTCCTGTGTGACTTAAAAAAACACAGCAGAATGTCCTCAGCTGATTTAAAACAGAATAAGAAGTCCTGAGACAACCTACGGAATTAATGACTATGAGCTTTACTCTCCTGAGACTGGCAATCTTCCTTAATACTTCCCAGAAGTCAAAAGGATGCAACTGCAATGGTTTCCTTTAGGTTTGTTGGAACAGATCTGCGTTAATTCACACTTCTTGTTACTGCAAACTGTGAAAGAAGGCCTCACAAGCACCCAGGGGTTTTCATATCACTGTCATTTTCCATGAGTGTCCAGAATTGCAAACCTGCAGCACTGTGCCTCCTGCATTCTTCTTGCAGACTTGTTTTACATCCTCTCTCTGCAGTTTTTTCATTGCTGTTGCTTTCTTTCACCATCTGTCATGATGTGAATGTGATCACTTACTTTGGTGTTTAGGGTTTTGCCCTAAACAGTGTAAAATATGAACACAATAAAGAGGTTCTAGAAAAACAGAATTCTTCCAGAAAAAGGCTCTATACCTCTGCTGTGTACACAACTCTTCTACCTGCCAAGAAGTTGGTTACTGTATACAAGAAAGGCATTACCTCCAGATACCTTTCATTATACCCTAACACTACCGTTGTACCTATATAAGAAATCTATTAATTACTTTTTATAGATGGGGAAATATCATGTCATTGCCAAATGGGAAACAAAAGCCACTGTAAATTCCAGGGGGGGGGGGGGGGGGGGG